>CAUZXS010004493.1:5000-105000 GCA_963585895.1 Sepioteuthis lessoniana
ACCCATATAAGATGGCGAAAATAAGCGCCATAAATGAAGAAAGAAAGATGGCAAGGATGAACGCCAAACATGGAAAGAAGATGGCGAAGAGGAACGCCAAAAATGAAGAAGGAAAGATGGCGAGAATGAACGCCAAACAGGAAGCCAAGATGGCGGCAGAGCCACGTGCGAGATATAAACGACATAGTCGCTTGCAGAGTGAGAAAGTGGAAAGAAAAGAAGTGAAGCTTCCACACCTCAATGAACAGAAAGATAAAAGGACCAGTCGTCAGAGAAAGGATGAAGGTCCAATGAATAACGGGAATAAATTCCCTGATACTTATCGAGAAGATAAGAGAAAGATGAGAGGACCCTCACAAGTGGCTAAGAAGAAGAATTTGAAAAGGGTGACGAAGTCCTGCTACTATCCCCGAATAAAGGACCACACTGTGGTGGACGATATATAGGTCCATACGTAATATCACGGAGAATAGACAAGAGGACATATAGGATTGATACCACGAGGGAAAGAACCAGACACAAGTGTGTCATGCAAACAAATTAAAGAGATATGTCCATCAAGAAGGCCCACCTCGAAAAATTAAGAACTCGGAAATGCCGAATAAATTCGAGGAAAATTAAGCCAGTTGTCTGTTTCAGAGAGAGAGAGAGAGAGGGCTTAGAGAAATTAATAAAAAAATACCCAGGTTTATTTCTCTAAAGCCCTACGAAAATGTAGTAGCGGAATATTCTTTCATAGTTGTTGAGAGAGAGAGAGAGAGAGAGAGAGAGAGAGAGAGAAACTAAAGAAAATGAGGAATTCTCGTCCCCAATGTTGAAATATGAGATGACGAGAAGGAGGTTCGTCAACAAGTGACGAAGAGGGGAGAGAGAGAAAAGAAAAGGAAATTTTCTCCCCAAAGCTTGATAATTAAAATTATAAAGTCGTCAAAAGTGACGAAGAAGGAAAGAAAGAAAAAGGGATTCACCTCCTCAAGGTTGAAACATGATACGGCCAAAAGCCGAGAGAGAAAAAGAAAAAAAGGAAGACAAGATTAAAGAAAAAGAAAAGGAGAGAAAGAGAGAAAGAAAGAGAAAAGGAATTGTCTTCCTCTATGGTGAAAATTAGGAAGGACGAAAAAAAAGGAAAAGGAAGAGAATTCGTCAAAGCGTGAAGAAGAAAGGGGGATAAAAGGAAAAGTAAAGTGAAAAAAAAAAGAGAAGGAAAAGAAAAGGAGAGAGAACAGTGAAATGAATTACCTTTTTTTTTTATGCTATTCCTTTTGTCCCTTTCTTCTCTTAAGGAGGGAGATGTCACATGATATCCTGCGGAGACGATAGAGGTAAGATTAATACTATCCTCCCGTTGGAATGAACAGTGGAAACCCATCAAAAAAGTGACCGTTAAGAGAGAATGTGGGTCACAGAGGGGATATCAACAGGTGTTGGTACTTAGTAACCTCAGGTTGCCAGACACCGGAAGGGGAGGGAGAGAGAAGCCAAATGATTGGCTGGCACCCCAAAACGGAAGTGGGGCTCCCCCCCGTCAGCGGAAATAGATAGTAAGAAAGTTAGTTTTTGAGCAGGGCTCGTGGCAGACAGACCCATAGCCATTTACTCCGGGTTGAAGACAAAAGAATATCTGAGACACGAGGGACCCCAGGTTCTTCAAGCCAGTGTAAAAAAAATAGAATAAAAGTCTATTAGCCCGTGAAAGAAGAAAGATTCTCCAGTGGAACCCCGTCGAAAAATAAGATAAGTAACTTTGAGGCCATTTCTCCTTTATACCCAAATTTTATATACCACTCTCTCTCTCTCTCTCTCAATTTGAAGAAAAACAAAAGTCAAGAAAAGACATTTATATTCGTGGACTGTCCATTCATAATACATATTTGACACTTTGAAAGTGTATCGCTTTGTACAGTAAAGGATTCATGTATTTTTATGTTACCACGTGGTCTATGTTGTTCTTTGCAGTTCTGCTACGAATTTGTTGAGTCACATTTCCTTTTCAGCTTCTATTCGCCTTATGTTATCTTGCTTAAAATTGTCCTGTAAATTCCTCTAAAATATCACACGGGAAACCGGAGTTGCCGACTACTACAATATAATATTATTATGATTAAAACCTATAGGTCCATATCTTCTGTTGTCTAGGGGATGAAGTTAAGCAGCCTGGTGGGTGTGTGGACAGTGTGAAATTTGGAACCCCTTGCCAGCGGCGGTCGGTCTGGCCCTAAATTAATCCCTCACGTAATATGCCAGGTCTTATATGCCTGAGAGAAAAACTCTGAACGAGGACTTATTCTATAGGGGATCAAGTGCCAACCTGCCCCATCTTCACACATGTGAAAATAAAGTCCCGTTTTGGGATTTTAGTCAATTTGCCGTCACAATATATATGATATGGTACAGTCTGTTAACCTGAGCATCATCTATTTTGCAATCATCAGTGACTGTCCAATAATTGCAAAATGCATGAAAGCCAGGGTCACCGTCTGTACTAAAAATTATATATATAATATAATATAATATACATACATCTTAATGCTTTATCATTGATATTGAACACTATTTAACAATATTGCAACATTTGGTACTTCATTCGTTTACCAAGTGAGCTAGTAAGAACCATAAATCTCCTATACATATGTGTGTGTGGGTGTGAGAGAGACAGAATTGCGATGAAATGTAACCATCTAAGAAAATGAAAACAGTTTAGAAAAATCAGATTAATGTTTTTTGATATTGGAATAGCAGTTATCAGAATCTTTTATTATATAACTAAAAAAAAAATCTTTTTGATTATTTTATCATTTAAGTTCCACCATTGAATCTAAGAAATTCTAAAAGGTAAACTTTAAATATGATAAAATTAAATCCCCTCAGAATTTTCTTTTTCAGTTAATTCGAGACATTAATTAAAAGTGGATAATTTCTTATGAAAAATATCATTTGTCTCAGATTTCAAATATATCCAAACTCTGAAATTGGTGTATACATACTTAAAGTAGTTTTATTCATATATCAAATATAATGCAATTTAAATCAAAGTTTCTCTAACATTCCACAGCCTTTATACACATGGTGTAAAACAACTTTTTTTGTAAACACTAAGTAATTAATAAGCAAAAAAAAAAAATCTTACTCCTGCCCAATGTTCATATTTTTTAGATAATTATATGTTTCTGCTTATTTGGCAAAAATTAAGTTTTCACTAAGAGGAAAAAATCTTATGAGTAAAATGCAAACAAAAAATGAATAAAGTGACCTAAAAATTTATGAAAGTTTTATGGTCTTTCAGAAGCTGTCACTTTTGCCACATCAGCAAAAATGTATCTATATAATAATGATTTGATTTTTGTATGTATGTTAATGTGACACAGCAAAAATAGCCTATTACAGTGATATTTTTGTTAACATTTATTACTTTATTCTATGAGCTCTACTATTCAAGTAGTGTAAATTAAAGAATAAAATAATTTCCAATCCAATTTGTAACAAATAATATTGTGGACAAGGGGAGAGGATCTATGTTCTAGTTTATCCCAATCATTATGATTTAAGGTAACTATTAAATGCTAATTATTGAATACTTCCTCTTATTAATACATTTATTTATAATTAGTTCTACAACCTTTTTCAGATGGCTATACTGAACAATATTTCTTCATAGTATCTCTGAGCAATAGAATGATAACTTAGCAGTGTCAAAATAACAAGTTGTTCTCAATTGCATGGTACTAGTAGCAAAGAAAAATCCCAGACCCAACTCTTGATTTATTTCCAATCCAAGTGGTTTACCTACCCTATCTACAAAACTAAAGAGCCCAGTCTGATCTATTTACCAATAACTGGAGGGAGAAGAGGCAGATTTATCCTTTTCCCAAGTTTATTAGCATGATGTGAAACACAAACGGCTGTATCCAGGATTTGAACTCTGTGATCAGAATCCATTTCTTACAACAATAACCACTACACCATGTACATCTCAATTGCAATATTCTTTCAATTCTTTCAGCAAGAATTGTGGATCCCTACCCACCCACTTTCTTACATTTTTTATCATTATTTTATAATTAAATTAGATAAATTTATAAATGATAAAATTATAAATAATACTTAAAGTATTAAATATAAAGTATTAGAATGTGATTAGACAGTGAGCTTAATAACTACTGAAGGCATCCTTTAAGCAAATGTTTAAAATTATTTCACACACACACACACACATATATATATATATATATATATATATATATATATATATATATATATATATATATATATATATATATATATATGAAAAACATTGGGCACAGTTAATGATTGTTTAAATGTTTTTTCTTGGGTGTGAAGAGGAAGTGAAATCAGTTTCTGAGTAATAGTTTATTAAACACCACCAAAACTCACTTTCTCTCAATGGGACTATAAATATTACCATTACAAATATTATTATCAATTTGTATCAAGTATATATAAAAAAAGGTCACTGATACTCTATCTGAATGAATTGAATTTAAAATAGGGTTATATTTGTTCTGAATATACAAGAATTTTATGCATAGCTACACAAGTACAAAATCATATACACCTGTGTATTTAATAGTCAAATTACAATTAACTTTCATAAATTTTTAGGTCATTGTATTTCATTAGTTAAGGTTTAGGTTTTTACACATATTTTGACTAGACTTTTATTTGTTATAATTACCTTATACTGTATGTATATAAGGATACAAAACCGATATGAAAGCTAGATGGGAACTACACAAGAATGTTATCTGCTGTTTTAAACAAATCCTGGAAGTAATACCTCACAAAACAGAAGCTGTACAGCCACTCACCTCCCATCTGACAAACCATCCAAATAAGACAAACAAGACATGCACCGCCCTGCTGAAAAAACAAGGATCAACTCATAAGTAACATTCTCCTATAGATTCCTACTCATAGATGCACCAGTGTTGGCTGACCAACAAAGACTTATTCATATCAGTTCTGTGCAGACATTCAATGTAGTTTGGAGAACCAGCTAGAAGCAATAAATGATAGGGGCAGATGGTGAGAGAGTCAGGGAACTCTATACTGTCAGTGCAGCTTGATGATGACAATGATTTAATAAATGAATTATGAACACTCGAGACTCAAATTTTATCTTCAATTAGAACAATCAACTCTAGGGAACCCAAATTAAATATAAACTAAAAATAAATTTAGTTAAAAGTTTCATATTTTAAAGACAGTGCCAAACTATGACCAACAATTTTTTAAGGAATTATCTTAAACTAATTGAAAATTTACCGAGTTGGATTTTAAATAACATAGATTAAATTTGTTTTTCATTTCACATTGTTCTTCCTCTAACAATGGGTTAGAATTGTGGATCCCTACCCACCCACTTTCTTACATTTTTTATCATTATTTTATGAATAGTAGGGCAAACTGGAGTTTTTACCTTGGTTAAGCAACTACTCTAGGAGAAGGAAAACTGAATTCAAACCAACTTTACACAGATTAAAAATTGTTCTTGTGTCACATCCTACTCGTGGCAAAGAATTTGGGTAAATACATACATATCCCTCCAACTTTTTATTGCAGTAATAAACATAGGCTGAACTATATTTTATGAGGGCATATAAGTTAATAAATATCATCAAGAGGGTTAATGTTTATAGCTCCAAAGTGGCCATTGCACATATTACATATGTAAGTAGCACAGAGAATTTGTTATATCATAACAGACAAAAGCAACATTTTATGAATCATAATAACATAAAATCATAAAAAAATCCAACATCATACATTCATAAACAGATTAATCTTTTTATAAGATTTTTTTCCAGTTGGTTTATGAAATATTCTTGAAATCATTACATGTAATTTGGTTCAATATAATAAAATTACTACAACTTGGAGGGGGATCGTAATTATTGGTATTAATGCAAATAAAAATAAAAAAATCACATAGTAATTATAGGATATTTAATGACTCAACAAATCCTTATCTAAAACATTTATCAGTTAACTAATGACTTTTTTGTTTTGTTTTTGTATTTCTCTTTATGACTAATTTACTTACCCTTTAATAAATAAGAATTAAATTTTTTATAATAAGTGATTGTATTCCATTTTTGTATGCATATTTGTCTCACTGGAGGTGCCTATGGTGTAATGGTTATCGTCGCAGGAATTGGACATGGCGACACGAGTTCAAATCCTGGACTGATTGCATTTCACATAGCACTAATACCCTTGGGAAAGGTATGAATCCAATTATTCTCCCTCCAGCTATGGGTAAATAGTAGGGCAGACTAGGTTCTTCAGCTTTGGTGAGGCAACTAGTCTAGAAGAAGGAAAACTTTGAATTCAAACCTGTTAAACTCCGCTTAAAAAAATTGACCTTGTGTCATATCCTGCCCGAGCAGAGGGGTTGGGTAAATATGATAATATTTGTCTCACTGTTGTTACTAAACAGTAGTAAAATCTTAAATTTTCAAGATAAAACATACACAAGGTATGTTAAAAAGATGTATTGAGACTGAAGTCATATTTAGCAAGACAGAAATTAAAGATTGCTGAAACATTCTTTTAAATAATTCCCTTAACATTCAATACATTTATTCCATTGACTTTTCTAATGGTCAAAGCACCTCTGAATATCCACTTTTGATAAGTTGTGAAACTGTCATTGCATCTATTTTAACATCCTTACCCTTGAGATAAATTTTCAATTTAGGAAAACAAGAAAAAGTTACATACTGCCAAATCTGGTAATAAAAGAGGGTGAATTTTCTTGCACAAATCAGTGTTTCATCAAAAACATTTAATTCAAAAAGCATTGGCTTTACACTTTTTTCTTAAAATTAGAATTGCCTGGTTGGCTGGGGCTGTAGAATACACAGACTGCTTCTCTGCAGAGTGGTAAGACTCCCCCAACAAGTCTTCTGAATATGACACTAAACAATCTGATGGTGAGGTTCCAGTAATGCTGGAGCTTAAAGGAATACAGAATACCCCTTTATAGCCATCACTTCCAGGTCCACTATGGCACAGAATGATAGCACCTGATAGGGTCCTACGTATAGGTCAAATAGAACTAAATTGTGTACCTATGCTGAACTGAATTGTTTGAAATAGAACTGTTTTTAACATTGAAACTGTGTGTAAACAAAAAACTATACTTACACTAAAATGAATTATTTGAAATATATATAGAACTATTTATATGTATAAAAAGGGATTTGGTATTAAGTAACCTACAATGGTTGATGTGCCAAAAAAACAAACCAAACTAGCACAGACTCATCTAGATATTATCACTATTATATGTATATGTCTTCATTTAAATTTTTATTCAAAATGATTATTACATACAAAGATAAGTAGATATTGCAATTATTAGATTTTGAAAAATAAATAGTTATGGCAAAGACTGACTATTGAAATAATTTCCTGCATTTGCTAATTTATTCTATGATTGTATTTACCCAACCTCTCCACCATGAGCAGGATGTGACACAAGGTCACTTTTTAAGTAGTGTACAACAGATTTGAATTCAGAGGGTTTTTTTTTCTTCAAAACCAGTTGCTATACAAAACTTAAAAGACCCCATTGTATCCTACAATACTGCATATAGCTCATGTCTTTTTTTTTTTTAAAGACAATAATCCTAGACACAAAAGATCTTCCTTCCATTTCTTTCTCTAACAAAGATACTAATTCTAGACTTATGCAAACACATACACTGCATTTTTAATAAAATATGCCAACAAGAAAATACACACCATTTTTTTTCTACCTTTCACAATTTAAAGAACCTTAGGCAGAAACATCCCCCTGTCAGTGGGGCTTAGAATATGCTAACTGTATCTTCTGCAGAATATCACACAAAACTGCATCTAATTATGAGGCTCCAGATTTGGAGAATACCTCTTCATTGTCATTACTCCCAGATCCACTCTGACCTTGAGTGATCATACCTGTTAATGACCTATCTATGAGTCAAATAGATTTGTTTCAAAATCATTCATATTTGATAAGAATACTTGATACCATATAACTGTACATTATTTATATTAGAAATAGTTACTTGAAGCTATAATTGTTTACTAAAGATTATTATTAGTTACTTATAACTATAACTGCATAAAAATGACAAATATCAAATAGAAATAATTGCTTTAGTATTAAATAAGAACACTTTAAACCATATATCTGTGTGCAAATTATTTGTAATTAATAAAAATACTTGATGTCATAACTGTGCAAAAAAACTCTTCAGGAACAACTACACAAAAAATATAATTTGTGAATAAAATATATATATTTATTTTCTGAATAAGTTTGTTTTGTTTCAAAAAAAAAAAAAAAAAAAAAAAAAAAAGGATAAAATAGTACATTCAGAATAAAATAAATTACTAAATAAAAAAGATCTGAGTTGGTGTTCAAATGCAAACAAAACAAATACGTCTTCTGTCAGTTACCATCTTACTAGTTCAAATCATACAAGAAACAATTTTAAAATTAAAAGAAGAGGATACATATTCTGTGGAAAAAATCATCTAATTACCTACATGAAGACCAAACTCATGAGACATGAAGTAGTAGGAAGATGATATGCGAGTTTTTTTTTTAAATTGTCTATAATAAAATGAATGAAAATAAAAAAGGTTTTTGCATAAAAAAAGTCTTGTTGCTATTATAGTATAAAACTTTAAAATATAATTATGAATACTAGAAATCTGTTACTTGAAGTTTCCTATGGTATGTGTGATAAAATGGAAAAGTACCTTATCAAACATATTTATAGTAGGGCATAGTCACATGTTAAGTACATGTAACACTCACACAAAAAAGTAAGAATTTAGGGCAGTCCAAATAAAGGAAAATGAATCATGGACTTAGTCAAGGGATAAATGATACAAGTGAAATATATTAACATGTATGCATTAAATTTACTCTTTATTAGAAAAATATTAAACTGATTAATTAATTAGTCTATTTTGTAAAAATTATGGATTAATACATCAATATATAGAATTAGAAATATATAAATCACTTAATGATAGTTAAACACATTTTATGTTAATAATATATCAAGTTAAATGAAACATTGTGCACACATGTCTGTGTATTTACCAAACCCCTTCACGATGGGCAGGATGTGACACAAAATCATTTTTTTTTTCAGCAAAATGAAAGTTGGTTTGAATAC
This sequence comes from Sepioteuthis lessoniana, assembly GCA_963585895.1. NCBI lineage: Eukaryota > Metazoa > Mollusca > Cephalopoda > Myopsida > Loliginidae > Sepioteuthis > Sepioteuthis lessoniana. Next base: position 14,198 of record CAUZXS010004493.1, read on the forward strand.
AGAGTTTTCATTCTTGGATGGTACCTTAACTAAGGCTCAAAGAACAGTTTGTCTTACTATTCATTCATAGATGGGAGTGAGATCAAATACATTATTGTAAAGCAAAATGCAAATAGACTGATCCAGGATTTGAACTTTGATCACCAATTCTATTCTTGACAATGCTTACTTTTACACTGAGCATACACACACACACACACACACATATATTTCATATACTATTCTGTAGAAGTTACTACTCTAACATGCAGAATAAACAAGAATAACAACACTTACCAGCTCAGTGACCCCAGCTAGCGTCCGGCTGGCAGACAAAAAGTAGAATGAGTGGTAACTTGATACCATGACTGAAGCAAGCCAGTGTATATATACACTAACATGCCCACTCACTTGGGCAGCAACCAATCACTGTCCAGGGAATGGACTTGGCCACCTTCAAATAGTGGAATGTCCCAATGTCCATATAATCTCACTTCAACTTGTAATTCATCATCACACATTTGAGCACTGACTCATTGCTATTGAGCCTTACAATAGAATTCCAACATATTCAAAATTTGTATCTCTTCAGTGGAGCCTTTTTACTTTCTGAATTGGAAGTTCTTAGAGAAACAATAGTTCACTATTTCTGTGATGTGTTCTGCCTGCTGCAGATGAATCTTTTGCAGCATAGTCTCAATATGAAACAATATGCTCAGTTGAATCTAATTTTCTTAGAAAATTGCATTTTACCAACAAAAAAGAGGAAAAAATCTGAAAACTTTTTTTTTTTCTCGTTTATAAGCATTTTGCAATTTCAAATTTTGGATGCTAGCTTATGTTTGGGATATAGATTAAAACCTTTTTAATCTATATCCCAAACATAAGCTAGCATCCAAAATTTGAAATTGCAAAATGCTTATAAACGAGAAAAAAAAAAAGTTTTCAGATTTTTTCCTCTTTTTTTTTTTTGCAAGAAATATATTTATAATCAAATATATATTTCCATGATTTAAGCATATCCAAATGATCTTGTCCTAGTCATAGGTTTCACAATTTCTTTTTATTAAATCAAATATGAAACTTTAAATCATAAATTCTGACCACTGCATTCTTAATAGTTCATTCATACCATCTTCTTACTGTGCTTACCATAGCAAGAAATTAATAAAATATATATCAATCAATCAATAAAAATAATTAATTTTTTATATTCTCTTCACTTATTTTGATATAGGCTCAATTTATAATATATGACAAACCAAAATGGCTTTCGCATAAGTCGATCCACATCACAAATTTTGACTGTCGAATTCTAGGTGTACATGCAAAAAACCTAGAGGCTACAATATTATTTGTCAACTTCTTCAAGGCCTTTGACTCCATACACAGAGGGAAGATGGAGCAAATACTACTCACCTATGGCCTACCCAAAGAAATCATCACAGCCATAATGATGCTATATAAAAACATGAAAGTAAAAGTACGCTCCCTGGATGGAGACAGACTACTTCGACATTTTAGCAGGTGTGCTGCAAGGAGACACATTAGACCCATACCTGTTTATCATCTGCCTAGACTACATGATTTGAACATCTATTGATATGATAAAAGATAACGGGCTGCAAAATGGCAAAGGAAAGAAACAGAAGATACCCCACACAAACAATTACAGACGTGGATTACACCAATGACATAGCACTTCTGGCAAATACACCTGCCCAAGCCAAAACCCGGCTACATAGTTTGGAATTAGCAGCTGCTGGCATAGGCCACCATGACAAAACAGAATACACATGCTTTAATCAAAGAGGCAACATCTCCACACTAAATGGTAGTTCTCTGAAACTAGTGAACAAGTTCACCTACCAAGAAAGCAGTGTCTCATCAACCAAGAAAGACATCAACATGTGACTAGCAAAGGCATGGACAGCTATTGATATGGAAGTCAGACCTGACCGATAAAATAAAACAGTTTTTTCCAAGCAGCAGTCATGTCAATACTGCTATATGGATGCACTATATAAACGCTAGACGGCAATTACACAAGAATGCTGTGAGCAATATTGAACAGGTCCAGAAGGCAGCACCTGACAAAGCAGCAGCTGTACAGCTACCTGCCATTCATCACAAAAACTATCCAAGTTAGACAAACCAGACATCCCGGACACTGCTGGAGAAGTAAAGATGAATTCATAAGCGACATACTTCTGTGGACCTCTTCACATGGACAAGCAAAGGCAGGACGACTAACTAGAACCTATACACAACAGCTCTGTGCCAATACAGGATATAACCTTGAAGACCTACTGGGAGTGATGGACGATAGAGATGGGTGATGAGAGAAGGTCAGGGAGATCCATGCTGGTGGCACGACATGATGATTTATATACGTGTAGTTGGGCAGCAGTCCTTCATTTAAGTATGTTTGATTAAATAATAAAGAAACATTTTGTCTAATTTATTAGGATTCTTTAGGAAACTTGAAAGGATCCTAATAAAATTATATAGACAAAATGTGTCTACTATTTAATCAAACATGCTTATTTAGCTATGTATAGGCATATATACATGTGTTCAATCTCATTAAGCATCTGTTACATAAATAAAACTAAACAAAGATGTATCATCTAACCAGTAAAATGAAAATGAACATAATTTCAAAGTAGTTTTTAAACATTTTACTTCAAATTTTACATCTTTCTAAAGAATTTTCATTTTAACCTCATTAAACATTAATATAAAATGTATTTACTCAAACTCTCTGCAACAGCAGGATGCGACACAAAGTCAATTTGTCAAGCAGAGACAGTTAGTTTGTATTTAGTTTTTCTTCTCCTAGAAGACCAGCTGCTATACTAAGGTTAAAGAGCCCAGACTCTCTTACTATTAACTGGAAGGAAAATAGCTGGATTGCTACCTTTCCCAAATGGAACACAAGCTGCCTTATCTAGGATTTGAACTCAGATTGCTGAGTCCATTTCCTATGACAATAACAATTATGCCACAAGAGCGCCCTATAACATAAAATGTAAAAAATTTGATATAACCTAAAGCTGAAGGTCTGCCTCTTCAAAAAAAAAAAAAAATACACACATACACCGAAAGACTATGACTACTATATTATCATCATCATTATATATGTCTGTATCAAAAGTATTTTTACAAACCTTTACTCCAAAGCTTATTTTATGTACACACTTAACTATTATTTTACTGTAATATTACAATTTTTGTGCTTTCAATCTAAAATACATTTAAGATAGGTTCATTTCATAATAGTAGCAACAAGCTTCATTCATAATGAGGATGACACAGCATTTCTTAAGGTCAGCATATAAATTATCTATTTAAAAGTGTTTGTCTCTTCTCTATAGTCCAATCCAAAGGATCTGATGTAGAGCTTTAATATGCATATTTACTAGACCCAAGGGAAGGTTCTTATGCAGAAAAAAAAGTCATTCTTCATGGGGAAATGAGGTATCTTATTGACTGAATGTCTAACAATAAACAATCAGTAAGAAGTCATATTGCTAAAAAAACAATGCAGAACTGAAATTGAAAAAAAAATGTTTTTTGTCTTACTAAAACTATTCACATTTAATTAAACATTAATAATTAATTTTATAATAGTACTTTAGACTGAAAATATAAACTAATCACATAGAATTATTGCTTAGTTTGGACTAACAATCCAGACAAAAATCTGAAATACTAAGATTCATCAATCTCTTTTCATAGAAATTACATAATAAAAAAATATTTAAACCTTCTATAAAATCATATCTTGAACAAAATTAATACATTTCCAAAATAGTAGATGATCTAATCAATCTTTTTGCCTGAACTTCATATCAGTGAGATTATTCTAAAACAATGGTTCAAACTACAATGAACATACTAAGGAGGTAATCAATATATATGAAGAGCATAGTACCTTTCAAAAATATCATTTGTCAGTAATATTTACATATGTTACACAGCTATTTCTCTGCTGTCTATTCTCTATAAATCTTTGTTTTATTGAATTTGAATTATCTAGGATCAAAAACAAATTGACTCGGCAGTTATTTTGAAAAGAAAAATTCTGTACAAAATTTAATTATAAAACTATTTTAAAAACTGCTATATTCTAAAAACTTGTTCAATTGAAACAGAAAATTATTTGGAAGAAAAAAAAAAAACTAGACTGAAAATTCCTATTTTGATTTTTTTTTTCTTCTAAATATTGAAAATTACTTGTTTTCTTTATAAATTTTCGGACAAGAAAATAACTTTATTAAAAAACAAATAAATAATTCATAATTATATACCATTTAACGAGTTTTTTTGTTTAAAAAAAAAAAAAAAAAAAAAAAAAAAAAAAAACACTCAATGAAATTAGAATCTGTTTCATCACACTTTGTGTTTTTTGCAGCCAATTAGTTATGGTGCTGAACTGCTGCTCTATCAGTGCAGTTTCAAATCATATCAGTTTTATTAAGTCATTAACTTTATAAAACTGCTCATTTCAACGTAATAGTCAGGTAAGCAGATAAAAAAATTCAGTTAAAAAGGCTTTTATATAGAAGGAATGTCTAAAAAATTCCAAGTACAAAAATTACTAAACCAACATCTTTATTATATCCAGGTTAGGAAGAGTCCAGAGAATATCATTGCAGATAATACTTATGAATGTAGGTATTTTATAAAATTACTGTTGTTGGTTTCAATTCAAAAATATTTGTTTTCTTGAATTAAGCTTTTCTTTCTTTTATTAAATTTGATTTCAATATTCAAAGACATTTAGTTGTTTTAATTCGCTATTTTTACAATTTCACTGTTCAGTAAATTATTTTTATTTTTTCCTCCCTTTCTCATCACTAACAGGAGATATTTTTTGTTTCTAAATTCCAATGTCTTGGATTAACACTGTCAATTTGTTTTTATTTTTTGGATATAATTTTACATTGTCAATATGCAAGAGATCTCCTGAAAGTAAAGAACACTAAGTCAACATGTCTACTACTATGCAAATTAAACATTGTGTATATCCTACCAATGCTTCTTTACCACAAAATTGTCATCAAGACTGATACATTTGTCCCATCAGTGCACAAACAAATACACTCTTTGAAGAACATTGCATCAAGTAATGGCAACAACAGTGTCATCTGAGTGAAACCACTTCTGAGATAAATGTTGTTTGAGGGGCACAAACATAATTTGAAGGAGTCATATCAGCTGAATATATTAAAATATTCCAACCCTATCAACCTATGCACTGAATTTTGTGTTCTTCAGTCAATTGCTTTTGGACACAAGATGACACTTTCCAATATTTCAACTTCTCAAAGCTTCAACATAATGTTGTCTTCTGTTGTTGATGAAGATGAATGCCCAGCAGAAGGCTTTTCTTACAAATCCTGGACAAGGTTATTTGTGTTTTACTTTGTGCAAGTTTCCTTGGGAAAAGGCATATAATCTGTTTTTCCCCCAACAATGGATAGATAGCTGAGCAAACTGGGTTCTTCAACCTTGGTTCAACAACCACCAGTCTAAAAGGAAAACTTTATACTGCTTGTCAGCAGCAAAAGGGTTGGGTAAATACACACAAGAAATATTGCATATCTCCTGTTACTTTGCTTTGTTCACTTGATTTATACACGTCTGTACCTTACTTTTTGAACAACCTTTGTATATAGCCACAACATTTCAGCTATTGTATCCACTTTCATTAGTCACTTGTAATCAGTAACCTTCTGGGAATTCCAATCCACTTAGTTATTATCTTAGTAGATAAAAGCATTGGTTAAAAAGTATCTAGTTATTTCTGACTCTGGTTCAATGAAAGAGTCATAAAAGCAACATCTAAAGGATGGCTAGGAAGTTAAGATATCTTTTAAGCACAAACAGGAAGTTAAAATATCTTTTAAGCACAAACAGTAGAATAGGAACAATCTACCTCCAATGAATTGAATAAAGGATTAATCTTCAAATTTCCAAAAGATTAAAAACTATCACAGACACATGATTTAGACCAGAGAGTACAACAGCTGAAACAGTATGATTAAACAACCAAAACAAGACAAATTCAAAAAGTAATTAACCACTAAACCTTAAACCTTGCATTATCTATCCTTGATTATTTCATTCAATATCTCAATCAATATTCTATTTATTTATTACTTTTATATGTATATACAACTATATGTAGGTAGTGCAACTAACTTCTATTCAACAATACTGAAATTGATAAAATCTATTAAATGTTTGTTATTTAAATATTCATTAGCTAAAAGGATGTTTTTCAAAAGTTGCTTTCATCCATTCTATATGTAGATAATGTTGCAAAGTTGATGGCAATAAACATTGAAATATTAACAAAATCAAAGATACTTAATTGTTAATCAAATATTGATTAACTACAAGTAGCATTCCCAGATGATTGTACATTTTCAACAAATTTGCACCTTAATCCGTTCAACTTATAATTTCTTGCTTATTTCTTGTCCAATCTTTAAAATCTTTTTATGATTGAAACGAAAATAACTTTACCAAATATGTAAATTTTATTTGTTTTTATCAATAGAATTATTTTTATAGCAAGTCAAAAGGGTATTTCACTGCAAATAACCTAAAATGAAAAATTTGATTTTTCTTTTTAGTTTTTTTCCAAGATTCAGTTTTATATGTTGTGTTCCTTTGTAAAAACAAAGTGGTCAATCTTTATCAATATTCTTGAAATTAAACAACCAACTAGATACATCAAACTACAACCAGGATGTTTTTTTTATTCTTCAATTTGTGGAAGCAAAAATACAACCAAACAAATTCAACAGGAGTTCCTTTAAAAGTTATGTCAAAAAGAACCATTCACAGTGTGGTTGAGGATAGTCTAAGAATTATTTTCTATTATAATATTGGAAATTTTCATAATTTAGAAAGCTTTGATTTTTTTTGTCAAAGTTTCCATTTTGAAAAAAAAAATGAACTAAAATTACAAAAAACAAAAAAAGAATAAAATAAAAAGATAAAATAAAACCTTATCCATAGTTGGGGAAGACAGTTCATATGCCTTTCCCAAAGGAACTTGCACAAAGTGAAACACAAATGGCCTTGTCCAGGATTTAAACTTGTGTCACCAATTCCATTTTCTATAATGACAACTGTTATGCAATACTTGTAACAACCAGAACAGCCTTAATATTGAGCCACTTGCATATGTGATGTCAACAAAGATGACTGTCACTATAAAATGGTGGATAAACAGAAGTACATGATGTAATAAGATTTTTGCATGCTAAAGGTAGTAGATATGCTTCATAAAAATTAATAACAACTGAGCCAAGTTTTTCAATGATGCATTTACAAGTTACAAGGTAGTTTAAAAATAAGTGCACATGATACAAGATAATCTCAAAATTATTTTGATATATAATGTGTAAAATTTAGATAATTTTATGAGCTTTGTCAAAGTTTCCATTTGAGAACAAAAATGGAACAAAAATTTCAGCTAAAAATGTAAACAAACAAAAATGTCACTTATTTCTCATATCAGTTTCAAGTTACCTTTTCATTCTCTATGTATATATTATGAATAATTTTGTGTCTGTGAACTGGAATGCTGAACTGAAATATCTGAATAATTATTTGATTTATTTAAAAAAAAAAAAAAAATGTTGGCTTTGTATACAGATATAAAAGCTGTATCTAAAGTTGAAAATTTAAAAAAATGAATATACCAAATTCATACATAATAATATTCTAAAATTACTTTCCTTTTTACATTGCATTTATTATAAATGGAAGAATTTATAATAAAGAAATAGCAAATGAAAAAGCATATTGATAAACTTATAAAGTTTACTGATATGGTTTTGTTTGTATTTTTTCTTTGTCATAAATTCTTCCATTTATAATCAATCCAATGTCAATTAAAGTAATGTGTATCATTAACACATGTTGGCTAGTTTCGTCAACAAGTGATTTTTTGAAAAACAGGGTCAAATTTTTTAATATTAAAAATAAAGTGAAATAAAACTAGTTTAATCTACTTGCTAACTTATATTTGTTGATTACCGAAAAAAAGGAAAACATGAATGTAGTTTTAGTAACAATAATGTGGATCTCGTTAAAAAAATTGATACGCAATAGAATAAATGCCAAAAATGTATTAAAATTACCTTTTAGCTTCAAAGTTTTATGTCATTCTTATCAAGACACACTGTAAGATTTTTTTATAAAAAATATTTTTGTATTCTTTATAGAACCAAAAATATTTGAATTTTTAAAAAAAATTTTTTTTGCACAAGAATTTTCAGAATTCTACAAATGACACATTCACATAAAAGAATTTTTGAAAAATTTTAGATGATCATTGGATTTGAAGAAAATTTTCACAAATTTATTATTCAATAATTGACGAAATTACTTTTAAAACTGTCAATAAATTTGGAACACAAGAATCATTTTGGAGAGCTGGATCATAGTAAAGATGACCAAGTGCTTCAATGTATTACCATTCAACTGTCCCAGGATTATAAAATAGTTGAATGGTATGTTATGTCTGTCACATACTCATAAAGACAACAAAAAAAAAAAAAAAAGGAAAAGATCTTAATGACAGAAAGGTCTGTACTATAAGAAATAGTAGTTGAAAAAAGGAAAAGAAGTGAGAACCCTAAGGAAGGACATTTATAAAATGATCTGAGTATACAAAAGGAACATGATGCATCACTTGATCTTCAAACCAAGCATGTATCAAAAGACTTGCCATAGAAATTACCATCAACAGGTGATTATATAGATGCTGTGTACTAAGATTCATAGTATCCTGATATAGTAGAAGGCACAACTGATGAATCTTGTAAAGTGCAGTCTATAACAGTATCACGAAAAGAAGAAGGTAGATATTTTTTGCCAGAGATGATATGCAGGATATCAAAAAGGAATTTATTCTGAAAAGTGGTTTGCTCCCAGAATCTACAAATTCTGAGAGATTATGGGAAATTCCATACTATGAAAGAATTCAAGACTTATATGAAAAGTTTTTCTCTGTATATTTTTGAATGAATAAAATTTCAAAATTTGTAGTTTATTTATTCATTGAATGAATTTTCTATTGTTTGATGAATGAACATGTTTCAACTGAATTTGTACTGTTACAACAAAATGTAGTTTTTATGATGCATTTTATGATTTTATGTTTGTACTTTTTATGAATATTTTTTTTTCCATTTTTATCCAAAGGTGAATATTGAATATCTTCTGCAAGTAATTTCTCTTCATCCCGAAAATGTATTAATAGTGTGCTTTTGAAAAATATGAATGATAAAATATGTTTAACATGTCAAGAGGTATTCTACTTCATTCATGCAATATGGCATAGCAGCTGTTTTAAGAATCTCTTTTAAAGGTTAAAATGAAGGAGGTTTTATTTAGATTATCATTATATATGTGTATACATGCAGTATTTAAATGAAAATCTGTTGGTTGGATGATTGTTTGCATTTTATGGCATATCAACCTTTGCAGGGTATTTAATGCCAAATCCATTTTTATACAAATAAAATGTTCTATTTCAAATAATTCAGTTAAGCATAAGTACACAGTTTAATTGTCAAAAACATTTCTATTTCAAGCTACTCAGTTTAGTCAAACAGTTTTAATTTAAACAATTCAGTTTAGTGTAAGTATAGTTTTTGTTTACACACAGTTAAATGTCAAAACAGTTCTATTTCAAGCAATTCAGTTTAGCATACAAAAACAGTTCTATTTCAAACAATTCAGTTTAGCATAAGTACACAGTTTAGTTCTATTTGACCCATAGATAAGATCCTATCAGGCGGTGCCTGTGGTGTAATGGTTGTCATCGTCGGAAATGGACACGGCGATACGAGTTCAAATCCTGGACGAGACTGATTTTCATTTCACATAGCACTAATACCCTTGGGAAAGGTATGAATCCAATTATTCTCCCTCCAGCTATGGGTAAATAGTAGGGCAGACTAGGTTCTTCAGCCTTGGTTAGGCAACTAGTCTAGGAGAAGGAAAACTAGAAATTCAAACCTGTTGAACTCCGCTTAAAAATTGACCTTGTGTCATATCCTGCCCGAGCGGATGGGTTGGGTAAATATGGATAAGATCCTATCAGGTGCTACTACCAGAGTGGACCTGGGAGCAATGGCAATGAAGGAGTACTCTGCGTTCCCCAAAGCTCCAGCATTACTAGAACCCCACCATCAGATTGTTTAGTGTCATATCCTGGACACTCGTTAGGAGGGGTCTTACTTGTCTGCAGAGATGCAGTCGGTGTATTCTACAGCCCCAGTCAACTGGGCCAAAAATATATTGAATAATCTTGCAGTAAGAAATTAATAAAATCTGTATATCTTAACTTCTAAATAATGGCTTTAGAGATACTTCAACTTTGAATGCATAATCAGAAGGAATAGACAATTTGGCAAAAGAGAACCAAGTTTCATCAAAATTACTCACAAAATAAAGAAATAGTGAAGAAATTACCAAATTTTTTGTTTTGGATTGGTCTATGATTTTGCATGTTTCTGGAGCAAAATGATGTCTACTTTTGTAGTCCAAATTTTAGGTCTTTAAATTCTCACAAGCTTTAAACCACTGGAGATATTTGCAGAATTCAAAGTTTTGAACTTCTATTTCAGAGACCTTTCTTTCTAATATAATTAAATAACAATAAACCAAAATATTAAAAAAATCAACTAGAATGCTACAACAACGATACTTTTCAGAATTTTCTATATTTTGCAGGGGTGACCCAAATAAAAATGGAAATATTAATAAAATATATTACATTTGCTTCTAAGTAATCAATATTCAATAGACAAAATTTTTTGAATAATCACTGAGAAAAAAAGTTTTTGAGCTCACCTGGCCCAGCTTGTTAAAAATCAAAAACATTGTTTGCAAATAAATTTACAAAGTGAAACATGAACCACCTCATCCAGGACTTGAACTTAGATCACAGATTCCATTTACAATGAAAATAACCAAAAACACCAACAAAAAGATAGAGTATCGTCAGCATTAAGTCCAAGTAAAATCAAAAGACACCATTTGTATAAATACATCACTAAAATAATACAAAGTCAGAGATCATTTTGATATTATATTTACATTGTAATCATGACCCACCTCTCACCATTTTGATATTGTATTTACATAGAGAGGATCCACCTCTCAACATTTGTTCCATAAAATATTAATTTCAAATTTGACAAATTCCCTGAGAAGTTCTTCTGAGTGGAATACAAGGAAAATTATTCAAGAAAAATGCTTTTACATTTTTTAATAAGTAGGACCAAAGGGTTTGTCAAATAACCCATTATTCTTGCCAAATGTTCATTTGATAACTGACAAATCCTTTTCAACTGGAATTGGACCAACAAATTTATACAGGCAATTTGTTTGATCAATATTTTTAGACAAATGTAACATGTTTATATGGCTTGCAATCTAAGTTATCAATCTTAGTTTGCTTATAATAAATACACTGCAAGTTGAAAAAATAAAGATAACATTAAGATAGCAAGTGCACTTCTTTTTATATGTTGCCATTAGATATAATCTGACACCCAATAACTTGGGGCTGTCAACCCAAGATTGTATTTACAAGAGTCACCAATATGATTGGTTGACTGTACAAAGCTTATAATTAAAGAGTATCTGTTTACACAAGCAACTAGTAAAGACTTTTACAGCCATAGATTGCAGTTAAATAATGCCACAAATAACATGAATAATGAATGGTGCACTTTAAGTCAGCTTTCCAATTTAAAATAGAATTTTTATCTTAAGAACATTACTCAAAATATCACATTGATGAAGCCTGTTACTATAAATTCACCTATAAACAAAAAACAAATAACTTATCCTTCCCAATCAACCTGCTTGTAAAATTTTTATCAAGATTATAGTACACACACACGTCATCCACAGACAGACTTTTGTTGTATCACAACTCTTCAGTATGGATATTCTTGTTCTTGAGAATGGTCAAAAAGTGGTTGAAAGTTCCTGAACCCAGAAAAACAAAAAGGTCATGGAGAGTACTCAAATGCCCTTAATCCTTACATACATTCCTTTCTAAGGAAAGAAGAAAAGTTAAATAAAAAATTAATTAGTCTAACACATTCAATAAGATTTGTTTGTACACACATAAAGGGCACTGAAAATTTCTCCATCCGACCAATAAGGAAACAACCTGGCACCATAAAACATATGGTATTCTGCATATCTGAAGTTCAATACACTTGGTATAAGTCAATTTTTTTATCCAAGAATTTTTCAACACCATTTTATATATAATTGTACAAAAAACAAGTCAGTTGTACTATGATATTCCTAATGGTATCATAGCTTATAGATACAACAAAGAACTGAGATTTAAGATGTCTGATATTCTCTACTTTAAGTCACACAAGAAACTATCAATACACTAGATTTTATGCTTCCTAAATTGTTTATTTGGAGAAAACTTCTCCATAGTCAATCTTGGACAAACACATTCAACAATACCTGAGAGAATTATCTTTCATCAATAATTCTTAATAAAAAAAACTTCTTGTTTGTATATTGCTTTTCATAACTACAGAATAGTTTTGTGAACTCCAGTATTCTTTCATAATTCTATTTTTTTTAATCTATAAATCATATTAAAAAAATATTCAGTGCAGACCCTGTTTTTTATGGAAGTGGTTTTGTTTAATTCATTTGTAAATATTTGATTATAACTAATTTTTTTCATTGCAATCATGTTCTTTTGGGTTTTTTAAAATCACATTTTTATTTGCCTATTATAATTTGTTTGCATACAGTTATATGGAATAAAGTATTCCTATCTAATATGAATAATTTCCTCACAGTAATACAATTCCAATCTAATACAAATAATTTTTACACAGTAATATGATTCCAAGTGTTCCTATCTAATACAAATAATTTCCTCACAGAAATATGATTTCAACAGTTCCTATCAAATACAAATAATTTCCTCACAGAAATGATTTCAACAGTTCCTATCTAATACAAATAATTTCCTTACAGAAATGATTTCAACAGTTCCTATCTAATACAAATAATTTCCTCTCAGAAATATGATTTCAATAGTTCCTATCTAATACAAATAGTTTGTCATGCGCTGGATACCCACCCCCTTTTCTTGGGGAAACTGGCTTACCCCTCCACAGGTGATACAGTCAGCATATTCTAAGCCCTAGAGACAGGGCTTAAACATGTGAAATATTATGATTCAATCAAATTTAAGATACTGAACTAAGTTGTAACCAAAGTAATTTTTAATAGTTCAATTGAAAAATTCTATAGTTCATTATATTTATACATAGAAACAATCTTGAATAGGTTTCTTTATATAATTATTCTATAAAAACTTATATCAAAGAAAAAAAAGCAAAAATGCAGTTCTTCCATAATTCTGGATTTAAGAAATTAACCATAATCAGTAAGCAAACAGAGATATGTCAAGATCTTAACATAAAAAATAAATGAATAAATAAACAGCAAAAATGGAAAACAACAGTATAGCAAAAAAAAAAAAAAGCATGAGACTTTTTTGCATCATTAAAAATTTTTTTTAAATAAACTATTTTTCTATCTATGAACAGAGAAAAGTTTTTGAATTAACAATAAAAAAAAACTTTGTTTTAGTCTCTTGAAAGGTAAAGTTAGATAAAGTTTCAAGAAAACATGAAGCAAAATTTACTCTGTGACAAAATCTTTCAACAATACATAACCTAACTTTATGTATTCAAAAGGGTCAAAAACTGGCCAATGATTTTTAGATGATCTGACCAGTTCACAACTTAATTGCCAATCAATATCAATTTTCTTAATATTACTGTTACATGACAACACAAGAACACTAAGATTTTGGCTCTGACTTAAGGACAAGTATTTTTGCCTCAAAACCCAAATAATATTATAACTTGTTTTCTTTGTGGGAAAATGTCTTTGAAAATTAAGGAAATCATTACCTCAATTAAATTTGTAAAATTAAACAAAAATCAATTAAATGTCTAAAACAAAGGCATGGCTTTCATTCCAATATAATATGAAGAATTCAGATTAATAAATTACAACCTTTAGCAACTCATTTGAAATTAATATCAAATTAATTAATTTGAACTTTAGGCTTTTGCGCAAAAAGTTGAATTTGATCATGAAACTGATCTTTAAAAATTGCTAAAAATTTGTTGTTTGTTTTGGTTTTATAAAAAAAAAATTGTTTTTGAAATTAATTTTCTAAAAAGTCAAATTAAAATCAAGAAAAATATCAACTACCATACTTTATTCTTTGGGGTTTTTTTAAAAGTGGAAATTTGCAAAAATCAGCATTTAAGAATATATTTGTATATAAACTACTCCCAGTAGGGTGGATGAGGTAAAAATCTCCATTGAGAACACTTAGGCTCACTGGTTAACTCATTATTATCCCAACTATTTTTGAAAAGGAAGAGACCTGTTAGTTTGCAAAAAAAATGAAAACAAAAATACCTTAACTAACTTCCAATGGAAAAATGCAAAAGAATAAATTAACTGAACATTGGGTGGAAATAACAATTGCTACCATGTTTATTATAAATATTTTCATAAACTGAATACGGACTTGAAATAATGATTGCACCCATATTTTGAATCAAATTTTTAGAATTTTTTCAATCAGTTTATAAAATTACAACATACTATTGATACTTGACCATACATCATGACTAGAGAGTAGTGAGTTTGCTCCTCACAGTGTGGTTCATGGTATGAATGGCCTCCTATCTAAGCTAAATTATTAAAGACTTTAGAGTGCCTCACAGTCATAAGAATAGTTATCGAAATAGTCCAACAAACCACTACAAATGCATACTGAGTTTGCTCCTCACTGTATGGTTTGATCCACACTGAATATCCCACACCTTTTAGCCAGATTAAGATGAATTTAGTAAATAACAACAAATCCAAAATATAAAGTCAGAACTTGAATTAATATTTTTTTTTTTTTTTAATCTCAGCTAGATTAGTGAGATTAGCTTTCCAAATGTATTTTAACAATTAACAGAGAGAATATTAAACCATTATTCATATTACACAGTCACATCCAATATGTTTGAAGAAACATTGTTATTATATCATTAGCAACACAGTTGATATTTTTCCAGGCACAATTGTTGAAAACATTTCTATACTAATAACAAAGTTCAAAAGAATTTTGCCAGTCAAAACAAGATGCACCCCTCCAATTAATCAAACAGCTTAGATTATTTCTTCTTCTTCTGAGGATTAGTTCAAATGACATTATAAACAGTCAAAAATCAATTTGGTGACCCTAGTAACTAAGTGTGGTACTTATTGATCATAATTGCAAATACCTTCCATGTAAATTATTAAAAAAATTAATTCATTTATAAAATGAGATTTCAAAAGATGAAATTGAAACTGAGTCACATTCAACACAAGTGTAATAGGTTTCTTGATTTCCTTCTACCAACAAAATGATAGCTCTTTACAGTGGTTTCACTTTTACAGACTACCTTACATATTATCAATCTAGTCCTACAAATCATTGCTATTGTAAGGAGTTCAATTTTCCTCAAGTGCCCTATACTATACTGCCTTATGCCAGACTAAGATTAATTCCAATAATATACATTACTTTTGCTTAAATAATTTACAATCTTAATTTACTACTCATAAGTAAGGCACTATATATATATATATATATATATATATATATACATATATATATACAAGCAGGAGTACCCAGTCTGACAGGACTAAAAGGATTTTATGACACCAGTGAGGAAGAGGGAAAAGAAAAGTAAACTAAAAATGTAAAATGTGTCCTTCTTTATAATTGAAAGTTTTTCAAATGAAAAGTAGTTTTATTTCATGAACTGTTTTTTCTTTGTTAGTTTAAATTTAAGATAATATATAAGAATATGTAACCCTACACTAGTGAAAGGTTTAAAACATTTTCAAGATTTTTTTTAGTCTCAAAATAAATTTTTACTTTTTACAATTAGTGGTCAGTTCCAGAACAATTTTTAGTTGATAATTTTCAAGAAATTCCATTTTAAATTTTTATTTACCCTGTAAGAATTTAATGCTAAAAAAAGCTAAGAATTCATATATCACAATATTCTTTTATTATAGGATTTTTTGCTTATATTTGAAATATTAATTTCTTTTTTTTATTTAAAAAAAAGAAATTAATATTTCACCCTAAACTCGTGAATGATTTGAAACATTATTATAATTTTATTTTTTAAGGATATTTTTTCTAAATATGACGAAAACTTTAATTCAGTTCTAAATTGCCTGTTGAATAACAGTGATAAAAATGTATTTGTTCAATTTTTATTTTTTTACTTTACAAAAATATAACAATAAAAAGCTAAGAATTAAAAATGTATCCTCATTTTTAGGTGGAAAATTTTGTGTATTAATTTAAATGAAAAGTATTTTTTTATTTTATAAATAGTTAATTTCTTTTTAACTTATAAAGGTTTTTGAATCATCAATAAACAATGCTTTCATTTGATTTTGATTTTTTACCCACTAAAAATGCATTATAGCTAAGTACAATAAAAAGTTTCCATTTTTTCCCAATTTGGGCATTCATATCTCTGCCAATGACTAGTACGTGGCGTTTTGGTATGCTATGCACTAGAGAGGATAGCTCATTGTAGAAGGCGACTAGTTCTGTTTCTTCACTAATGTTGGTAGGGCTGTAGCAGGAGATGATTGTTGCTCTAGGGTTGCCATTAAACGTAGCTGCCATCATCCTAGGTTGTATTCTCTCAATGCTATTTAGTGTTTTTAACGCTCTTGGTCTTAAAAGCATTCCTACCCCTCCCACCGTGGCATTGACAGAGTTTTTCCCATCATGAAAACTATCCAAGTTAGACGAACCAGACATGCAGGACACTACTGGAGAAGCAGAGACGAGCTCATAAGTGATGTACTCCTATGGACCCCCACATATGGCCAAGCAAATGCAGGACGACCAGCTCGAACATACATACAGCAGCTATGTGAGGATAAGGGATGTAGTTCTGAAGACCTGCTGGAGGCGATGAACGATAGGGAGAAGTGGCGAGAGAGGGTCAAGGATATCCATGTAAACGGCATGACATGATGATGGATGACAATAAAAAGAAACTAAGAAATAAAAATTGTGTGTTTACAAAAAATAAAAAAAGAAACTAAGAATTAAAAATGTAAAATTATTCTTATTACATTTTTTTTGGTTTACATTTTAAATGATATTTCAAAAAAAAAAAAAAAAAAGGTACCCCTTGGTTTGAAACATTTTCATGATTTTTTTTTTTATTTCAATTCTCAAAAAAAATTAATTCATTTTTTTTTTCTACAATAAATACTAAATTACAACACAATTTTTGAAAAAGCATTAAATTTAAATTTCACCTATAGAAACCATGTCATATATAAAGAAGGGAGAAGTTCCACTTTTTTATGTACTTATGAAGAACTGTGAAAAGTTCCACAAATCAATTGATTTTTAACTATTGAATTATATCATTTAATTAGTAAAAATCAAAAACTAAATTCTGTATTTTTCCCCATTATAAACATATCAAAGTGTATGTGTGAGTTTAATGTTCAATGACATTTTTCTAAGTTATAAGTTGACATATACATACCAAAACAGACAACTATGTATATATAAGGTAAGAGATACTTTTACTTAAATAGATGAGAGAGAGAGAGAGAGAGACTACTCTATAATTAAAAGTTACCTCCCTTATATGTAACAAAAAATAAATATACAAATACAGTGTTCATTACGTGTGTGTATATGTGTAAGTGCTTTTTAAAAGAACTCAACACTATGAAATACCAAATTATCAACAGCTGATAATGTCACAAAATGCATGAAGTCACTATAATTTACATTTTTTTATCCATCTCATGGATCATTATAAAAAAAATAGATAAATAGAAAAAAGATTTTTTTTTAATCCGTTAAGCTAAAAATCACCATTGAGATATGCCATTTTTCCAGAGGTTGTTGAAAGGGTTAAATGTAGTTTTTTTTTTAATAAAAAAATCTCACTAACTGGAGGGATAATTGGTAACATCAATGTCAACCATGTAAATTTTAAGTGTGGAGAGGGAAGTCCAACTGCTATATAACTTCTTTTAAAACATATCAATTGAAAGAGAACCTTAATATATATAACAAGAAAGTGATTTAACCAATAAAGACACTTTTGTTAATAAATGTTTACTACATTCATCTAATTAACCTGTAAAAAGTTACAACTGAAAATAAACAGTAATAAGAACCTGAGAAATTAATGGGATAAGAAGTTAACTACCAAGAGAAATTAAAATTGGAAAACTAATGGACTATAGAAAGAACCAAATGATTTATTTAAACAAGTAATCTTCCTAATCAAATTAACTAAAGGGAGCAATTGACACAAAATTTCCAAAATTAAGAGTAAGAATATGATATTCCATCAAGATAATTCTTGATTACTAAGAAAGAACTGTTATAAGTTTAGCTGGGAAGTTTTCATTCATTGTTGTATTCAACAAATATTTATTCCAGTCTCTGGAGAAATCTAACAAAAAAATTACAGTTCTTGAAAGATAACAAATGTCATTAGTATAGTTTCTTTATGAAGAAAGATTTTTTTTCAGTTCTAAAAGAAAGTTAAAAGATAGTAGAAAACAATGAATTGTTCAATAAAATTAATGTCAAAAATAACAATTTTTTTCTTTTTAACATGATAAAAACTGAACAAAGCCACTTTTTTCATATTTTTAAAAATTTGATGCTTGCTGACATTTTAATTTTAAAAAGATGTAAGTAACATTTTCTGCATTGAAGAGTAAAAGAGTGATTTTAACTAACTTCAACTTTTAAGCAATTATCAACGTCAAAATAAATTTTAAATCCCTGACACTTCAATAAACAAAATTTTTAAATATAAATGATGCCAAGAGAAAATTGACAGGTGCATGTAAAAGTAATAAATGACAGTTTAAAAAGAAAGAAAAAGAAAGAAAGAGTCATGTTTATTCATATACAAACAATATACTTGTCTATTTATAGAGGGGATAGCAGGCTTGAATTAATTTATTTTGAGTACAATGTCATCATCACTAAATGGCAAAACTTGCTTAAACTTGATTTTAAGAACAATTGCTAAAAATAAAAATATAAATAAAAGCAACATTTTCTTGTTCTAGTCAAGCAAAAGCAGTCATAAATACAGGTTGCTTATTTAATAGGATATGATTTTGTTTATTTGTTTAATATCAAATCATTATGGGTTATTTAATACAGGAATTTTAATAATTTGTAAATGTTTCATTGTAATAATTATATTTTTCAATGTTCCATTGTATTTTTTGTTGTACTTTTTATGTTCTTAACTATTTGCTTGCACAGTTATATATTTTCAAGTATTCCTATCTAACACCAATAATTTACAAACAGTTATAAGGTTTCAAGTAACTAATAATAATCCTTAGTAAACAATTATAGCTACAAGTAACTTGTTTTATAACATATGATTTGCATACAGTTAAATAGTTTTAAGTATTCTTATCTAACATTGATAATTCTAATAATTTGTTTGCATACATTTATATGGTTTCACATATTTCAATCAAATATGAATGATTTATAAAGTGATACATAAATAGAACCCAAACAGGTACCACCACTCCAGATCAGTGTGGACTTGGGAGTAATGGTAACAAAGAGGTACTTCACACTTCAGAGCTTGAGCCTAACCACCAGATTCAGTTTAGTATCATACCCAGGGTACAAAATGTTTTATATAAGGGTGGGATCACTGTATATGGTTGTCACTTGTTTGATACAAGTAAACAAAATTATCAAAATATTACAACTCTCATTTTTGGTTTTCAATTCTTTAAAAATAAAAAATTTTAAAAAATCTGACTTTGCCTGATTATCAATGTTCCTTACAATCCAAGTAAAATTTCTTAAAGAACTATCTGGTTACTGGACTCTGATCAATTGTGCTTTCACTTTTCATACAACAAATGTTTTTGGTTACTTTCACATTATGGCAGCCCAGTTTGAACTCATAAAGCATAAGTTCCCAAATTAGATTTCATTGCACATTCATCTGTGCATCTTTCAAATCACAAACAGAGTGAAGCAATGCACAATGTGTCAGCACACCAACTAACACAATACTACTAACCACAGTGGTTACTTCCCATAGCTAGAATTGCTTTAGTTGGTTTGTTTTTTTATGGCATATCAACCCTTGTATGTTATTTAACACCAAATCCGTTTTTATGCAAATAGTCAGTTCTATTTCAAACAATTCAGTTTATCATAGTGCACAGTTTAATTGTCAAAAACATTTCTATTTAAAGCTATTCAGTTTATTCAAACAGTTCTAATTTAGCCAATTCAGTTTAGTATGAGTAAAAATTTTGTTTACATGCAGTTAAATGTCAAAACAGTTCTATATTAAACAATACAGTTAGGCATAAGTACAGTTTCAATGTTAGTTCCATTTCAAACAATTCAGTTTAGCATTAAGTAGGCAGTTTAGTTCTATTTAACCCATAAATAGGGCCCTATCAGATGTTACCATTCCAGGCCAGAGTGGACCTGAGAGCAATGGCAATGAAGGGGTGCTCCGCATTCCCCAAAGCCCCAGCATCACTGGAATCTCACCATCAGATTGTTTAGTGTCATATCAGGACATTCGTTGGGGGAGGGGGTCTTACTCCTCTGCAGAGAAGCAGTCAGTGTATTCTACAGCCCCAATTGACTGGGCAAGGAATTGCTTTGGTCATGTTATACAAGTACTACAAACTAGCACATACCAAAATATTGCAAAACTTTTGACTCACCCAAGAAATATCTCCAATCTTGTAAAACTAATTTTAGACCAAATAGAATAATGAAACTGGTAATCAAAATCAAGTAAACTTCTATCAACTTTTTTTTTATTTCATCCAGTTTACTTTTGATCCAATTATGAACAGCCACTTCAAATTTGGCATCAGAAAAAAAAAAACACTGGCCTCTTTCAATTTCAGAATCAAGCAAAAGTTTGGTGGTGCCAAATCAAGGCTGTACAGAGGGTGTGCAACAACAGCAAGTTTCAGACTTCTTACCATTTACATTATTTATTAATTGTAATACAGCCTGCCATATATATTCTTTGTAATACAGTATAGACCTGCAGCACTTCAGAGCAATATACTTTAGCTTTATTTACCCATTTTTTTTGTGTCCTAGGTATGACATTAAACTGCATCTGATAGCGAGGCTCCAGTTCTGAATATTAGAGGAGTGTGGAGTACCCTTTCATTGCCATTGCTCCCAGGTCCACTCTGATCTGCAGTGGTGGTACCTGATCAGTTTTGAAATTATTCATATTCTTCCATATGACTAAGTGCAAAAAAAAACTCTTAAACAACTACACAAAAATGTAAATATGAATTTACATTGAATGTGATTCCCTAACCATAACTATAGATGAGTTAACATGCAACTAAAATCAATCAACTATTTTCTTCAATCATAGCATCCACTATTCTTTGATTCTCCTTGTGATACTAATTTCATCAAATACTCATATTGTCTTAACTGTAGCTTTTAGCATATTAAACCCCTTGGTGATATTTCCAACACATACATAACTATAAATTAAGGGGAGGGTGTTTAGTATAATGGGTATTGTCATTAGAAATGGAATCAGCACCCCAAGTTTAGATCCTGGGTGAGACTGTTTGCATTCCACTTTGTAGAAATAAACTTGGAAAAGGCATAAATCCTTCTCTTCTTCCCGCAACTATGGGTAAATAATAGGACAGACAGTCTAAGAAAAAGAAAATGTGGAGTTTAAACCAGGAGTACTTCACTTAAAAACTGACTGTGCTGCATCCTATTCATGGTGGAGGGGTTGAGTAAATGCATGAATTAATCATAAATTGCTTCCATATGTCTGATTTTCAATTGATACACAATTTTAGTGTCAAAAAATGCAATCACTGATTACTATTTTTTATGTAACTCAAACATAATACACATGACTAACTCAGTACTGTCACACATTAAGCACATTTGAACAGAACTTTACATATTTCAATATATTTTTAACTCAACTATTAGCCACACCACATGGAAGGAGACCTTACTTATCAGCCAATCCTTGAACTCATGGTAAATTTTGATGGTCCCATATTTTAAATGAATATATTTTTAACAATATTTACAATCTTTATTATGAGGCTAAAAACAAGCAGAAATATATAAAAGTAAAATATAAACAAAAATTTATGAAATTTAGCTTCTGACTGTCACAATCCAAATTTATAACTATTCTAATCCAGGTTAAAATCACAGTAAGGTTAACTCCACGATAAATGTTTTTAGATTTTATTTTTCTGATGCAGATATCATTAGTGAACAAAAAAGTTTTGGTTAACAGGCCAACAACAATTTTCAGGTTACCCTTATGGCATTTTTGACCTGGACTATTTGAATGCAAGGGATAGAACATTTGACCAACCAGACTTTTATCTATAGCAAATTGATATTTATTTCAGAAGTTTTAATAATACATGATGGTCCTAGAAACTACAATATAAGATGGGTTTGGAATGAAATTTTCAAAAAATATTCAAACTAAAAATAATCTTAACTTCCTTTTAACAAAAATTCTTGTTCACAAATATTTAAAGAAAAAAAGATTAATTTTTTGCATATTTTAGAAAATTTAATCTAAAATTAATTTCATATTGTAGTTTCTAGGATCATCATGTATTCTTAAGACTAAAATATCAGTAAGTGAAAGATGTAATCACAGAATACTAAAGCAGAAGGTCTGAACACATTTCAAGGTTCATAGACAGGTTAGCCTGTAGCATCTGAAAGACTATAAATGATCACTCAGAAAACCTCCACATCAACAGGAAAATGAAATTGTCAAGCAGTTCAGGTCACATGGAGAAAAAGGGTAAGATCAAAAATAGAATAGAAGGACATTGTAGTCAGTGATGCAGAAAACATCAGTCAACTTGGCCAATAAAAATAATAAAAGCAGAAGTTATATCAAGATTACTTGCAGTTTCATTCACTTATCATCAACCAATAAAAGTTGGTCTTTACGGTTTCAAGTTTTAACAAGCAAATGTTTTGAATCTTTATTTACATATACAATATTACTATAAATAAACCATTTTCTAAAAACTACTATTATATAGTATTTACTTAATTTACAAAAAAAAAAAATTGTTTTATTTCATAACTTAATCTAAAAGTGTTGTATTCAAATTCAATTCTTTTTCAATTATAAATTGGTTTTTATTCAGTAAATTTCCTCCATGAATTGACAATTTTTTAAATCTAAAACTCTTTGAGAATACTATTACAGGAACCAAACCATTTAACCAACCTCCAAGAATTCAAAAATCCAGAACAACAGCTAATTTTTTAAACTAGCTAATTTTGAATTAAGCATGATGTCAAATTATCTTCAAATGAAGATCAATAGATTAATATTGAATAAACAGACCCAGGTATTTATTTATTTATTATTTTATAATACACTTCATTTCCTGTATTGAGTATCTTTTAAATAAACTTATTTTCTGTACTTTTTTTTAGTTTAATTTTCATTCTA
Organism: Sepioteuthis lessoniana; assembly: GCA_963585895.1. NCBI lineage: Eukaryota > Metazoa > Mollusca > Cephalopoda > Myopsida > Loliginidae > Sepioteuthis > Sepioteuthis lessoniana. The sequence continues at coordinate 37,855 of CAUZXS010004493.1, forward strand.
TTCATGGTTTTCTATACAGATAGTTTAAGATGTTTAGGTGTATTAATTTGTACCTGTATCTGTTAAATAAAATAATGTTCTTTATTTTTCTTTCCTTTTTTTAACTTTTCATCCAATAAGTGGTCAGGTATTCTACAAATATTTCAAGAATCTAATTGAATTAATAAAGATCAAAGAGGCCCTGTTATCTGTTAAATACAGTTTTGTCCTTTACTTTTCAATGTTTATTTTATATTTAAAGTATACATTTAGACTGTACCTAGAAATCCAGACCACCACTAGTCCTATGTTTTCCAGATAAATAGTTCGGTATCTGTATTAACAAATAACTCAAAGTACTTTCACCACAATATTATTTACTAAACACTTCTGGGAAAGTTCATAAGACACTAAGAAAGACTAGCAACAGTTGAGAAATACTATGTAATTGCTACCATGTCACAAAGAAATGAGATATATATCCAAGATGTAGAACTAGAATAACATTATGTCAGAAAACAATGCTCAACTATCTCAATAGAATTTGTCACTTGCATTGATAACAGCATAAATCTCATACCAAAATTGTAAATTGATTGAAGGGGTCAAGAGTTCTCCTCAGTACACAGGATTCCTTTGGTTATTAATACAAGTTAATAGTTTTAAAAACTGGTCATTTGAACTTAAACTATGAAGAATAATATCTCAACTTTCCAATGATATTATCTCATCTCACAATTCATCTCACACATCACTGAATTAATAATTCATTATTGAGGATTTTATTTAGGGACTTGAGTTCCATGGAAATTCTATTCTTGCACATGTTCAGTGTAATGACATGTCATCTGGTCAGTTATTTCAGCTGTTACATCACTGAATGAACACTTTATTGCAAGAAAGCTGTGAATACAATAAAGGATTGTATTAAGTGGTTGATTCTTAATATGCCATTCCATGACATGACAGAAAACTGACAAAGTTTTGTGGTACTGTAAGATATTTCTGGCATTTAAAAGATATGAACAAAACCATGTATAAACAAATACATATTTTGTTTGATTGAAAAATTAAAATAAATCTCAATTCAAGTGTACAGTTAGAAATTAATTGATGTAAAAGGCAAAGCAGCAAATAGTAACTTTTTAAAAATTGCCTCTTCATATAATCTTGTTTATAAAGCCTAATACATTAATATTACTAATTTTAATTAACTGCATTAATGTATTCCTTTTTATTTACTTCTAAAAAAAAATTTAAAAAATAGTATTACTTTAACTTCAATAATCAAAAATGATGATTTAATTTTTTTTAAATGAGATACTCACTAATTTTTTTCTATGTAATTTTACCATCTCAAAATTAAATTTGTTTAGATAAAAAATAATTCAAGTCTAACTGCTTGATGTCAAGCAAAGTTGGAATATTTTTATTTCATGAAGATAAAACTTATACCTAAATATTTTTATTTCAAGCATAGTTTTGTTGATGACAATGCATATTAAAACTTAAGATTTTTTCTTTCAAATAGGTTATGATTTAGTCATTAAAAAAATAAATTTAAAAAAAAAAAAAAAAAAAAAAATCAAACTTCAAGTGCAAATAAATTCTAGGGTTTATTCTAACTTTCTTTCCAAGTTCTGAGTAAAATACTTTTAGAGATAAAAAAAAAAATACATCTTTAATCTGTTCCCAACAAATGTTTATTATTCACTTAGATTTTAGATGTGTATTTTTGTAAACAACAAATAAAATAAGTTATTTTAGTATAACTACAAAAAAAAAAGTAATTCTCATAATACAAATGAAGGTTAATTCTTTTCAATTTAATCAAAAATAAACGAAAGCGTCAATCTTAATTTTATTTCTAAAGTATTGCTTTTCTTATGAGAGTGCCCAAGATAAACTAAATCTGAAAAAAAAATACTCGTCTTAAAAATATATTTTTTACAAAAGGAGTGATCCTCACAAAGTGCCCAAATACTGTAACCTTGTGCCAAACTATGAAAACAGAAAGCAAGCTAGCTAAATAATTAGGCGTTATCGTCGAATTTATACCTACTTAATTTCCTATTTTACAAAAAAAAAATCCATAAATGCCTTTTTTGAAATTTTTATATTTTAATGGAAAAAAAGCAAGGAAAAACATTTTTTCTCTAGTGTCTCAACAACCAACATGACTATGATAAACGATATATAAATTCCAGCTGTTCATTTGTTACAGGTAAATACTCAACTAAATACTGTTCTTTTTGTCGCTTCTTATTAAAGAAAATCTTTTGTGTTAGTATCTCAGTCAATAAAGCTAAAAACATGAACAACATTAAGAGAACAGTCTGGAAAATATTTTTTGTTTATTAAATATTTATTGCGAGATTTTTCAGGAAATTAAATGAATAAATAAATAAATAAATAAAACTAATGATGTCACTACCAATATTTTCCGTTTTCCCAAGAATTTAAATGTTTAAAAAAAATGTCATTATTATTGAAAAATTAAAGTTATAAGCAAAAGTAGTAACTTTTTTTAATTCTATTTTTCTTCGACTATTAAACTTGGCCCACAAAAATAAAAATATTAAACCTTAAAGAAGTGGGTGGTTTCAGGTGAGCAAAAATGCAGTCTACATAAAACTTATTCATACTCTATTTTTAAAAGTTTCAATATAGAATTTTACATGCACTAAAAAGGGGCGGAGTAATTATTTTTTATTAATAACGCGAGTCCCCAAGGCAATGTCATAGAATTATTATTAATCAATACAATAGATAAATGATGACATGACAACAATGGATTTTTAGGACATTTTCAGAGTAAAAAGTTGTATTTTTATCCACATCAAACTATTTTGTTTAATATAGAATCTATTTAAATATAAAATTCATACTAAATCAGTTGTAATTTTTTCCCTGTAACTGTACATGTAATTTATTTTTGTATTTTTAAGCATTAAAACACGTTAACAGATGTACAAATTGAAACCTAAACGTTCCACGGAAATTTTGTTTAATTTGAGAATTCAACCACCAATTAAACACAAATTATGACTTCCTATTTAGACCTTTTACCAACTTTTTCCCAATAATATGTTTATTAACAAAAATAAAACATTCTCGCTTAAAAAGATAGGGTAGACACACTAAAAGTTAACAGATAATTAGATAAAATTAAAAAATATACATGATTGCTTTTTTTTGCTTGTTGATTAATTCGTACGTCTTAAAACAAAAATGACTAATAAATTTTGTAACTGTTAAATGCTACTTTAAACTTTAATGAATTTGAATTGAATTACCAATTAAACATTTTTTTGTGGGGAGGAGATGGTGGTCCTTCTAAGGTTGTTTTTGTTTTGTCTTGTTTATTTGTTTTTAATAACTTACCTGTGCCGGTGTAGACATGATCTCGAGCGACATGATGTTCATAATCCTTGTCACTGACACCTTCCAAGGGAAGAGATGGACAAACGTCGTTAACTCCATACCGACAAACATAAGAGCCGCCTTCTTTGGAACAGTGGAAATTACGTAAATGGAAGCAGAATTCTTTGGGAGACTTAAAAACGGCAGTCTTACGACAAACAGCACAAACCTTCCACTGACAAGAATTGGAATTACCAGTGGAATTGTTCCATGACTGAGGATTCAATGGGAATGATGCCATTTCATATTTATATCTACTCACTTCCCGTTCGGTCTATCTTCTTAATGTTTTAAAAATAAATATATTGAATTATCTAAACATCAATACATGTATATATATGTGTGTGTGTGTGTGTGTGTGTGTGTGTGTGTGTGTTAGCCTATTTTAAAGAAATTATATGACAATAGTTAAAGAAAATTTACTATTGGTAATAAAATTTGTTTCGTTCAAAGGGAGTTGGCTGAGAGAAAATAAAACCACTTGCTTTTAAACTTTTAGATGCTGACTTCTAATTTTTTTCCCCCTTTTAAAATGACAACACAGGCTGACGTGTTCCTTTCGTAATAATCAAACACTTTAAACTATACATATATGCACATATATATCTATCTATACATATATATATCTCCATATACATTTATATATATAGATACATATACATGTAGATAGATAGATAGATAGATAGATAGATAGATAGATAGATAGATAATATTTTCTTCTTTTTTTTTTCCTTTCTCGATCTTTCATGAAAATATTCCGTGTGTTGTGTTATGTTACACACATAAATATTCCGTAAAGTACGTGATAAATACGCTTTGATGAGTGTACGGGTGCGAGTATATTTGCTTCTTAGATATTTTCAATATGTTTTGGCTTGGTTTTGTGCTTGATTTGTCCAAAGAACCTAGCGTCAACACAAGATGATAGAAGCTGCGCCATATTTATTATTACGTGCCTGCGCCGATAAACAAGCTGACGTTGGGTAAGCCTCACTTTCGTTCTTAGATCGATTAGTCGAGACTGGCAACATGCTAAACTCTATTACGGCACACACGCTCCACTTAACATAGATACAAGTTCTCGCCTAGGCGTCGGATTGGTAGTGCTTGTTACGACACACCCAGTTGAGAGAAAGGCAGCACTGATTGTCAACTAGAATTCAAAACATTTTTTGGCAGATAAAGATTTTGTTGAAAATATTTTAAAGTACACAAAAAATGTTCTTTTCTATTTTCAAATGAATATATATATATATATATATATATATATATATATATATATATATATATACTTTCTTTTGAATATATATACGAAGTGCATACGATAAGTTTCCAGACTTTTTTCGTATGGGCACTTTTATCGATAGTACACACATGAAACTCTAGTCCCCTTCCAAGTAATCTCCTCCGGCCGCAATGCACTTGTAACGTTCCAACAACTTCTGGAAGGCCCCATGGAAGTCCTCTTGTGTGAGCGTGTCAATGACCTTCGTTACAGCCTCTTTTATCTCCTCAGTTGTCCCATAATGACAGCCTGTATGCTTAGAGAATAATCAAAAGTTACAGGGAGCAAGGTCTGAACTATAGGAAGGGTGAGGAACTGTCTTGATGCCCATCTTAGTCAAATAGTCTGTGACAAGGATGGAGTTGTGGACTGGTGCATTGTCCTGGTGGAAATGCCACTGAGCCGATTTGAAGAGTGCTGGCCTCTTCCACTGGAATCGCTTCTTGAACTCCCTAAAAACCTCAACATAGTAACCCTAACCCTACCCCTTTGGCCAATCAACTCTGGTGTATTGACTTCCTTACTCCACCCACATCTCTAATCATCCCTCCCTGCCTTTCTTGAATCTCTTATGCCACTCAAAAACTGATGCTCGATTCATGCAAGATGCTCCAAAAGCAGTCTGGAGCATTTCGTACGTTTCTGTGGCATTTTTTCCAAGTTTAAAACAGAATTTTATTGCATATTGTTCTTCTAAAGTGTCAGATTGCATTTTTGAAGTTCACCAGCTGTGATAATCAGACTTTAGTAGGGTGTATTCCAATTGCTGCTGTAGCTGTTCATTTGAACCTGAAATCATAAAAATGGGTCAGTCATCTTATAAGATGTATAGCAATAACATACTGAATTTTCAAGAGTCTATGACAATTTTAAATGCCCGTACGAAAAAAGTATGGAAATTTATCATATGCATCTCGTATATATATATATATATATTATATATATATATATGGTTCTCTGTTTGATGACATCAACCTTTGTGGGTAATTTAATGTCAAAGTCATCCTTGAAGAAGAACAGTAGTGGTACAATTGAACTAATAGCTGGCGTATATATATATATATATATATATATATATGTTTCCTTAAATAATAAACACAAATTTTGTCTGTATAATTTATTTAAGATCCTTTCAAGTTTCCTGATAAGTGTCTTTGTTTCAGGTTTGAATTGGTAGATGAATTTCCCAAAATTGTACCGAGCGCTTTTGGACCCTTCATAGGCCATCATCAGGGGTTACTTGCTTGTGTAAGGTGTGTTGTTTTTTTGTAAATGAATTTCGAAAGTTTTTTAGAACATAACAAAAATATGTGAACACAGAGTTGGAATGTCCAAAAGCGCTCGGTACAATTTTGGGAAATTCATCTACCAATTCCAACCTGAAACTAAGACACTTATCAGGAAACTTGAAAGGATCTTAAATAAATTATACAGACAAAATTTAATAAAGAGTAGTTGTTCATTTGAGCCTATTTCATTAAATAATATTTAATGAAATAGGCTCAAATGAACAACTACTGCCTAACTACACACACATACATACACACACACACACACACACACATACATATATATATATATATATATATATATATATATATATATATATTGAGGGAAGCATGGAAATTAATCAGTCAACATATGCTGTAATTGTTTACAAGCTATGCTAACAGACTATTATAAATGAGTCTACTTTTTACTCGGTACCCAATATTTCTACCCTTGTGCCTGGCTTAGTAAATGACAACCAGTATTTAAGCCTAAACAAATACCAAAATAGACAGTCAATCAACTCACTGACCTTTAAACTGGTATTAGAGTCTTATATCTGTTCATTTTCTTAAGTTATGTTTTAGCCTTTGGACAGTATATAACAAAAAATGACTCAACTCTGGTCACATGGAATCAAACCAGCACCTCCCATATTGCATCAAAGGTAGGGAAGGTTTATAGTAGTAGACAGTGGTCCCTCACACTGGGGTAATTTTGAGCTTTGCTAATGCATAGACACTGCACCTAAGAAGATACAATTCAGTAGAGAAAATCATATCCCTAATCCTCAGGTTTGGATTAATTTGCTGGTATCTGTTAATCTCTCTAAAATTACGTTTTTTGATGATGGGGGGCAAGAACTCAACAAAGAATAAGAGTCTCATCCAAGATATTCTGATTTCTGGGCAACACTTCCAAACCATGGGGACAAAATATAAGGGATCAGGTAATTTTTATCCTTGCCAGCACATTTGTGTCAAAAAGCCAAACACTTGGCTCATGGTCATGTTTTAACTACATTGAAATATTTCCATCTTTCACTTTTACCAAACTATGCAATCTTTATCATCATCATCATCATCATCATCAAGGCATTCCAACTGCATGGATTCCCTTGAATCTCTCACCATCAATCCCTGTCAGTCATTGCTCTTGTCAAGTCCTCTTGAGAGCATTAATTGTCTGTATAGAACAGATGAATGTAAATTTTTGCTTGTTGGGCAACACTGGTGTGCTTATGTGTCCATGGGAAAACATCACATGTGAGTTCATCTTTGTTTTTCTAGCAGTGCCCAGTATGTTTTGCTTGTCCTTTCGAAATAGATGGTCAAATGACAGGTAAGTGGTTGTTTTCTGGGGTTCTACTTCCTGGATTTGTTCAAAATTTGGAGGTGCCCATGGTGTAATAGTTATCGTCGTAGGAAATGGACACGGTGACATGAGTTCAAATCCTGGATGTGACTGATTGCATTTCATGTAGCACTAATACCCTTGGGAAAGGTATGAATCCAATTATTCTCCCTCCAGCTATGGGTAAATAGTAGGACAGATTGGGTTCTTCAGCCTTGGTGAGACAACTAGTCTAGGAGAAGGAAAACTCTGAATTCAAACCTGTTAAACTCCGCTTAAAAATTGACCTTGTGTCATATCCTGCCCGGGCGGAGGGGTTGGTAAATATGGATTTGTTCAAAATAACATGCAGCATTCTTATGTTGTTCCCATTAAGCAAAAAAATTATTAAATACATACAAAAACCAAAAAGAATTTTTTAAAAAAGATAAGCAAAAAAAATTGAGCAGACAATTTTTCAGTAAATACTTTAAAAGAAAACTGAAAGGTACAAAGCCAAAAAGTTGTGAACAATGAATAATATAAACATGGAAAATAGTCTTTCTAATTAAAAATTAATAACATATGAGTGATTTTAATTTTCCTGACTAAAGACAAAAACCAGTAAGTAAAAATGAGTTTTTGTTAGCATATATATCTACAGTATCACCTATAAATAAGTACAATCAATAAATAACAATTTTTTTATAAAAAATTAATTTTTTTCAAAGCCAGATACCAGGATTTCATAGTTTCTTGTAAAACATAAAACAATTGAAATAGATATTATTAAATATTACAGTATTGCACACAAATAAATAAACCCCTAACAATTTTTTTCATAAAAAGCTAATTTTCTTCTAAATCAAACATGAAATGATTTTATCATTTCAAATGTAATATCAAACAATCCAAATGAATATTATTAGGTATTGCTATGGATACAAATTCTTCTGTTCCCGTTTCTCACATTAGCAAAAACAGTTATGTTGGAGGAAGTTGGGCAGCAGTTTGAATGAAATTAGCCTTCTAAAAAACTGTTCACTGAAAACACCAAAAAGGGTAATTTTGGTGTGGAAATTACAAATGTGTTAAAGAGAGACACAAATAGACACAGCTTAAAAAAAAAAAAGAATTTAAACCCTGAGTAAGTCTCCTACACTTTTGTAATCATATATTGCTGAACTTTGATGATACTTTGTTTTGGCCCTTTTTTGTACATTGTTCGTTTACCTGTGTGGGCACATTGTTCCTTATATTGGCTTTACTTTCAAATCCATTCTGCCAGCAACCTTTAAATTGCCAAAAGGGGTTTATTTATCTACAGAATAAAGATAAGGATGTTTATCTCTTTAGAGTATCAGACAGGGTTCACCCACCTTTTGAATAAAAACAGGGAGGTTTCTTTCCTTCCAGTAATTAAGCTTTATTTATCTGGTTCCCATGTTATTGTTTGTTGTTTCTCTTTGGAGTATTAGCAGGGTTCACCCACCTTTTGAATAAAGACAGGGAGGTTTCTTTCCTTCCTGTTATTAAGCTTTATTTATTTGATCTCAATGTTGTTATTGCTGCTCATCATCTTTTTTTCCTAATTTTGACATGTTTTTTTTAGTTACAGATTTTGGTTGTTGCTAAGTCAGTGTATGCCTTGGAAATTTAATAAATAGGATTGCTTAGAAACTATTAGAATCTGGTTTGTAACAGTATTTTTTATTATTGAACTCTACAGCATTTAAACTTTATAACAAAAAATAGAAATATGTAGCATATATATATTATATATATATTTATGCAATTTTGTTTTTTATAAGAGATGCTGCAATTTCTGTTTTCAGTTACAAAGATTAAATACTGTAGAGTTTGGTAATAAATATTACCTAATAATACATGTTTTCATTGTATAATGTTTTAATAGAAATAAATAAATCCTGATATTTTTATGGTTGTGTGTGTGTGTGTGTGTGTGTGTGTGTGTGTGTGTGTGTGTGTGTGTGTGTGTGTGTGTGTGTGTGTGTGTGTGTGTGTGTGTGTGTTTACGTATATAAGGTTCAAGAAGTGTTACTGAAAGGGTAATGAAAGTTCAGAAGAGTTCTAAGTTACAACTTTTATCTAAAAATTCCTATGAATTCTAAGAACCTTCATTAACATTTCTAGAAACTTTCATATCATTCATTTCATATCAATAAAATATAAATATATATCAATATCAATATCTATATATTTTCCTAACTTTAAAAAAATGTCTAAATAAATTGAGAACACCTGATTTAAGCTAACAACTGGTTCTTGGGATAAATGAAATTCCAAGAACATTTTCTTTCAAACATGAGCAAACTGGCTGATTCTCATCTCTGGTTGCATCCCTTACCTAAAATACAACACACACAACCAGTAAAAATTGAGAACTCCTGATTTAAGCAAACAACTGATTCTCAGAATTAATAAAATTCCAAGAACAGTTTCTTATAAACTGGTGCAAACCAGCTGAATCCCATTACTGGTTAAGTTCCTTACTTACAATACAAATCACACAACCAGTAAAAGCTTTTCACTTCATTATAATAGCCACCCATCCAAAATAATTGAAAAGACACCAAGGTGAATCCTCCTTTTTTAATGGAGTATGCAGTAAAAACAAGACTTGTTTTCTTTCCTATCTATGGGACTTTATTCTAAGGAACCTGGCAATTTCTAACACTAATTAACAACTCGCAGCTACACAATGTACAATATACAGTATCAATAGTTTGCACACATACAAACATATTTATATTCCCAGACACAACAAATAAAGAAACTCTAAACTATAAAGTACTATATTTCTATGACAGTCACATAACAATATTTTAGTATATTTACGCATGTACGTACCACCAAACTAACTTTCCTTTATATACGTGGTGCATTCAATAAGTTTCCAGACTTTTTTGGTACAGGCATTTAAAATTGTCATAGACTCTTGAAAATTCAGTATGTTATTGCTATACATCTTATAAGATGACTGACCAGTCTTTATGATTTCAGGTTCAAATGAACAGCTACAGCAGCAATTGGAATACACCCCACAAAAGTCTGATTATCACAGCTGGTGAACTTCAAAAATGCAATCTGACACTTTAGAAAAACAATATGCAATAAAATTCTGTTTTAAACATAGAAAAAATGCCACAGAAACGTATGAAATGCTTCAGACTGCTTTTGGAGCATCTTGCATGAATCGAGCATCAGTTTTTGAGTGGCATAAGAGATTCAAGAAAGGCAGGGAGGGATGGTGAGAGATGTGGGTGGAGTAAGGAAGTCAATACACCAGAGTTGATTGGCCAAAGGGGTAGGGTTAGGGTTAGGGTTACTATGTTGAGGTTTTAAGGGAGTTTAGGAAGAGATTCTGTCGGAAGAGGCCGGCACTCTTCAAATCAACTCAATCGCACTTCCACCAGGACAATGCACCAGTCAACAACTCCATCCTTGTCACAGACTATTTGACCAAGATGAGCATCGACACAGTTCCTCACCCTCCCAATAGTCCAGACCTTGGTCCCTGTGACTTTTGGTTATTCTCTAAGCTCAGGGGCTGTCATTATGAGACAATTGAGGAGATGAAAGAGGCTGTAACGAAGGACATTGATATGCTCACACAAGAGGACTTCCATGGGGCCTTCCAGAAGTTGTTGGAACGGTACAACAAGTGCATTGTAGCCGGAGGAGATTACTTCGAAGGGGACTAGAGTTTCATGTGTGTACTATCGATAAAAGTGCCCATACGAAAAAAGTCTGGAAACTTATTTAATGATCCTCGTACCTATCTTTCTTCTTTGTATTCTTCTTTCCTGTTTTTTTGTATCTTGTTAGATTTGCTTACAAATAATTTTTATAAAATTCCAAGACTTGTCATTGTATACTTCTACTAAAATTATCAATTACAAAAAAATGGTAACCTCTATGCTTTCTAGTTTCACTGTTTCCAATGGGAGGCCACTACAAAGCCTTACAAATTGATAACATTCATTCATACAATAAATTCTGTTCCAAAATGCAAGGTGACTTAGTGCAATGTTTATCATCATAGGAAATGGAATCGGCAACCCAAGTTCAAATCCTGGACAAGGCTGTTTGCATTTTACTTCATGTTAATACCCTTGACAAAGACAGGAATCCATCTGTTCTCTATCCAGCAATGGGTAAATAGTAGAGCCGGCTGGGTTCTTTAGCCTTGGTTTAGGCAACTAGTCTAGGAGAAAGAAATCTAAATTCAAATCAACTTTACTCAGCTTTAAAATGAACCTTGTGACTCATCCTACCTGTGGCAGAGGGATTGGGTAAATATCTACTGTTATAAAATGGTGACAATCTGACATTAAAATATGGAGAAGGCAACTACATTTACCAATAGATCTTTATGCACCCACAATATATAAACTTCTGACATTGATTCTTCTCACATTCAAGTCATTATATTAATCTCTGCTTGATAAATTGGTCATCATATCCTACTCAGAAAATCACTTATCAACTTTTAAAGTTAAAACCTTAAACTCAAAACTTACAAAATGCAATTAAATGAGAATTCTTCCAAACTCTAACCATATCAGTACTACTGTATGGCTGAACTGCTTGGACTATAACAAAATACCTGGAGAAAAAGGTAGATGGCAACTACACAAGGATTCTGCATGCTGTTTTGAACAAATCCCAGAAGTAACACCTAACAAAAATGCAATTGCCCAGTCATTTACCACCAATCTCACAAACCATCTAAATAAGATAAACAAGACATGCTGTTCACTGGTGAAGAAGTAATGATGAACTCATAAATAATATTCTTCTATGGACTCCTTACACACAGACACACCAATGTTGGCAAAACCAGCACTTACATTCATCAAATCTTTGCTGACATTGGATGTCATTTAGAAGACTTGCCAAGAGTGATAGTGACAGATGTTGAGTGAATCCATGCTACCAGCATGCTTTAATGATAATGATGATGAGGATATTTTAAAATCATGAAGTCTCACCTTCTTTATCAAGGAGATTGGTGCAATATGATATGCCTACACAGTGCTGATGAATATAAGTTCTTTTGGTCAGCCAACTCTGGTGTGGTTATGTGTTGGAGTAACTAATCCATCCTTATCAGTCATCACTCTTGGCAAGTCCTTGAGACTGTATCCAGTGTCAGCACAGAACTGATGAATGTTTCTTATGGTTAGCTAACACTGGTGTGGTCATTTGTAGGAGTCGATAGGAGAATGTCACTCATGAGTTCATACTTACTTCTTCTCCAACAGGGACCAATATGTCTTGCTAATGTTATTAGGATGGTTTGTGAGATGAGAGATAAGTGGCTGTACAGCTATTGTTTTGTAGGGTGCTACTTCCAGGATTTGTTCAAGATAGCATGCAGCTTTGTAGTTCCCATCTAGACATTTACATATACATAAATCTTTCTTTTTGTTTCTTTGTTTTGGGGGAATATTTTCTTCCTCGTTTAATTTACATATTCAATAAAAATTTGTTAATTTTTCTAAATTGTCTTGAAACTTGTTCCAGAGAGAAATCTACATTTTTTTTTATTTAACATTTTCTCCAATAATATCCCTACAAAAATAGGTAACATCAACAAAGTCACTACAATATAAAAGATATAGAAATAAAGTCTCTTAGAAAGGTTTACTACTTTTGAAGTTTTTTTTTTTAGATTTGTTCATTGTTATGTGAGTATGGAATATTAAAATAAATCATTTAATTTTCTGACTGCCACATGTGGAAAAGTCTGTTGTGAATGCATAATTTTGTATCATCTCAACAAAAAGAAAACATATGGTGCCATTCAGAAAAATGTTTATTTAAGGCAAAGTGCCTGATACAATACATCTCAGATCATTATACATGGAAACTATTTTACCAACCTATCAGTAAGAAAAGTTACAATTGATGTAGATGATGATGATGATGTGGATGGTGATGTAGATGATGATGAGGCAATGGTGATACAAATAATTGTTGGTTCTCGTAGAAAAATTCCAAAGTGACTGGGAGAACTGAAAGAATAGAAACCATTCAAACCACAATACTATTGAGATCAACTGGAATACTGAAAAGAGTTCTAGAAAATGGAGAAGACTTGCAGTCACTTAGATTCAAGTTAATACCCATGTGAAAACTCACAAATAATAATAAAAAAAATAGTAATAAGCAAATGCAGCAAACTGGAACAAAAGAAATACAAGAGCAGACATAACTGGGTGGGAAAGGTGATTAACTAAGAATTGTGCAAGAGATAAAATTTGATCATGCAGTCAAGTGATATACACACAAATCAGAATTTGTCCAAGAAAATGAGATCCATAAAATTCTCAGTGACTTTCAAATATAATCCTAAACAGAAGACCAGGCCTAATATTAACTAATGAGAACTTGTCATCTAATGGATTTTGCCATTCCAGCAGACCACAAAAAGAAAAGAAAATGGCAGACATATACTTGGATCTTGCCAGAGAGCAGAAAAGGCTGTAATTTTTGCACTTAGGACAGTCTCCAAAGGTTTGGAAAAGAGACTGGAGAAAACTAGAGGTCAGAAGAAGAACCAAGACTATGCAGATCATAGCATTGTTAAGATCAGCTAGAAAACTTATAAAAGTCCTGGAGACCTGAGAAGACTTGTTGTCTCTCAAACTTCAGTGAAAGACCACCAGTAAAAAGAAATGAAGGAAAGTTCAGAAAAAAAAGGAAACCACTAAAAACTAAGCTCAACTGCAAGGACTTGATGAAATAAATAATTGCTTGTGAAGTTTCTCTCGTAAGATACTCAGGGTCCTTCTTAAACTGGACAAGAAAGGAGATCAGAAACATAAGAACTGAACAAGAAAATTGATGACATGTACAAGGCCTTACAGTTGAGATGTACACAGATTGTATATTACAAGAAAAGAAGGAAAGGACTCACCAGCATTGAAGATTGTATGGATGTGGCAATTCAAAGACTCAAAGAATATACAAAATGATCAGAGAGAGTAATGACAGCAATCAATAACAGCAAGAACAAAAATAACTCTAAAGCAATCAGAAAAATAAGAATTATTAGATTGAGAAAACAAAAATGCGGGAAAAAACTAAATGGACAATTCAGAAGATAAACTAAAGAAACTATGCATGAGATGCCTAGGATATGGTTGTCAAGAGGAAACCTAAAGAGGGAAACTGAATCAATATTAATCAAAGTCCAGAATAATGATATCAGAACAAATTATATAAACAAAACTCAGGAGAATAACAAGTGTGGGCTATGTGTATATAGTAAATAAGTTGGTAACCATAGTTGAGGGTGACCTGAAGGCTCCCTTTTCAATAGCTACTACACCAAGGTGTAGGGAGGGCGCTACTCCTTTCCCTGGATTACTCCACTTTACCCTTGATACATACCTTATATTGCTGAATGTTAAACAAGGAGGCATCAAGTACCATTTTTTGAGTCTTTGGTATGACTTGACCTGGGATTGAACCCCGGTCTCCCGTATGTGTAAAGAAAACTACATAATAAGTGAATGCAGTAAATTAGTACCGAAGTTGAAGAGCAGATATGACTTGGCGGGAAAAGTGATCTACAAGAAATTATGAAATTGACCAAATTTTGAGGTAAATGGTATATGCACAAACCAGAATCTGTTCGGGAAAATGAAACACTAAATTCTTAGGAATTTCAGAATGCAAATGGATCAGTCAATCCTAGCCTGAAGAACAGGCCAAGTATCAGATAACAAAAAGAAAAGACTAGGACAACAAGTGGACTTAGCGATTCCAGCAAATCACATGATAAAATTAAAAGATAGAGAAAAACCAAATAAATGCCTGGACCTTGCCAGAGAGTTAAGCAGATATGGAACATGAACATGACAGTGATACAAATAGCAATACTAACAAACATAAAAAAGAGACTAAAAGAACTGGAAATCTGAGGAAGAACTGAAACTATCCACACCACAGCACTTTTAAAATCAGCTTGAATACTTAAAAGAGTCTTGGAGACATGTATAGGCTTATTGTCTCAGAAAAAAAATACCATTTACTACTAGAATGGGAAAGCTGGAGGTCAAAGGAAGAACTGAAACCATCCAGACCATAGCACTGTTAAAATCAGCTTGAATACTTAAAAGAGTCTTGGAGACATGTATAGGCTTATTGTCTCAGAAAAAAATACCATTTACTACTAGAATGGGAAAGCTGGAGGTCAAAGGAAGAACTAAAACCATCCAGACCACAGCACTGTTAAAATCAGCTTGAATACTTAGAAGAGTCTCGGAGACATGTATAGGCTTATTGTCTCAGAAAAAAAACACCATTTACTACTAGAATGGGAAAGCTGGAGGTCAAAGGAAGAACTAAAACCATCCAGACCACAGCACTGTTAAAATCAGCTAGAATACTTAGAAGAGTCTTGGAGACATGTATAGGCTTATTGTCTCAGAAAAAAAACACCATTTACTACTAGAATGGGAAAGCTGGAGGTCAAAGGAAGAACTAAAACCATCCAGACCACAGCACTGTTAAAATCAGCTTGAATACTTAGAAGAGTCTTGGAGACATGTATAGGCTTATTGTCTCAGAAAAAAAACACCATTTACTACTAGAATGGGAAAGCTGGAGGTCAAAGGAAGAACTAAAACCATCCAGACCACAGCACTGTTAAAATCAGCTTGAATACTTGGAAGAGTCTTGGAGACATGTATAGGCTTATTGTCTCAGAAAAAAAACACCATTTACTACTAGAATGGGAAAGCTGGAGGTCAAAGGAAGAACTAAAACCATCCAGACCACAGCACTGTTAAAATCAGCTTGAATACTTAGAAGAGTCTTGGAGACATGTATAGGCTTATTGTCTCAGAAAAAAAACACCATTTACTACTAGAATGGGAAAGCTGGAGGTCAAAGGAAGAACTAAAACCATCCAGACCACAGCACTGTTAAAATCAGCTTCAATACTTAGAAGAGTCTTGGAGACATGTATAGGCTTATTGTCTCAGAAAAAAAACACCATTTACTACTAGAATGGGAAAGCTGGAGGTCAAAGGAAGAACTAAAACCATCCAGAACACAGCACTGTTAAAATCAGCTTGAATACTTAGAAGAGTCTTGGAGACATGTATAGGCTTATTGTCTCAGAAAAAAAACACCATTTACTACTAGAATGGGAAAGCTGGAGGTCAAAGGAAGAACTGAAACCATCCAGACCACAGCACTGTTAAAATCAGCTTGAATACTTAGAAGAGTCTTGGAGACATGTATAGGCTTATTGTCTCAGAAAAAAAATACCATTTACTACTAGAATGGGAAAGCTGGAGGTCAAAGGAAGAACTGAAACCATCCAGAACACAGCACTGTTAAAATCAGCTTGAATACTTAAAAGAGTCTTGGAGACATGTATAGGCTTATTGTCTCAGAAAAAAATACCATTTACTACTAGAATGGGAAAGCTGGAGGTCAAAGGAAGAACTAAAACCATCCAGACCACAGCACTGTTAAAATCAGCTTGAATACTTAGAAGAGTCTTGGAGACATGTATAGGCTTATTGTCTCAGAAAAAAAATACCATTTACTACTAGAATGGGAAAGCTGGAGGTCAAAGGAAGAACTAAAACCATCCAGACCACAGCACTGTTAAAATCAGCTTGAATACTTGGAAGAGTCTTGGAGACATGTATAGGCTTATTGTCTCAGAAAAAAAACACCATTTACTACTAGAATGGGAAAGCTGGAGGTCAAAGGAAGAACTGAAACCATCCAGACCACAGCACTGTTAAAATCAGCTTGAATACTTAGAAGAGTCTTGGAGACATGTATAGGCTTATTGTCTCAGAAAAAAAACACCATTTACTACTAGAATGGGAAAGCTGGAGGTCAAAGGAAGAACTAAAACCATCCAGACCACAGCACTGTTAAAATCAGCTTGAATACTTAGAAGAGTCTTGGAGACATGTATAGGCTTATTGTCTCAGAAAAAAAATACCATTTACTACTAGAATGGGAAAGCTGGAGGTCAAAGGAAGAACTAAAACCATCCAGACCACAGCACTGTTAAAATCAGCTTGAATACTTGGAAGAGTCTTGGAGACATGTATAGGCTTATTGTCTCAGAAAAAAAACACCATTTACTACTAGAATGGGAAAGCTGGAGGTCAAAGGAAGAACTAAAACCATCCAGACCACAGCACTGTTAAAATCAGCTTGAATACTTAGAAGAGTCTTGGAGACATGTATAGGCTTATTGTCTCAGAAAAAAAATACCATTTACTACTAGAATGGGAAAGCTGGAGGTCAAAGGAAGAACTAAAACCATCCAGACCACAGCACTGTTAAAATCAGCTTGAATACTTGGAAGAGTCTTGGAGACATGTATAGGCTTATTGTCTCAGAAAAAAAACACCATTTACTACTAGAATGGGAAAGCTGGAGGTCAAAGGAAGAACTGAAACCATCCAGACCACAGCACTGTTAAAATCAGCTTGAATACTTAGAAGAGTCTTGGAGACATGTATAGGCTTATTGTCTCAGAAAAAAAACACCATTTACTACTAGAATGGGAAAGCTGGAGGTCAAAGGAAGAACTAAAACCATCCAGAACACAGCACTGTTAAAATCAGCTTGAATACTTAGAAGAGTCTTGGAGACATGTATAGGCTTATTGTCTCAGAAAAAAAACACCATTTACTACTAGAATGGGAAAGCTGGAGGTCAAAGGAAGAACTGAAACCATCCAGACCACAGCACTGTTAAAATCAGCTTGAATACTTAGAAGAGTCTTGGAGACATGTATAGGCTTATTGTCTCAGAAAAAAAACACCATTTACTACTAGAATGGGAAAGCTGGAGGTCAAAGGAAGAACTAAAACCATCCAGACCACAGCACTGTTAAAATCAGCTTGAATACTTGGAAGAGTCTTGGAGACATGTATAGGCTTATTGTCTCAGAAAAAAAACACCATTTACTACTAGAATGGGAAAGCTGGAGGTCAAAGGAAGAACTAAAACCATCCAGACCACAGCACTGTTAAAATCAGCTAGAATACTTAGAAGAGTCTTGGAGAGCTGTGTGGGCTTATTGTCTCAGAAAAAAAACACCATTTACTACTAGAATGGGAAAGCTGGAGGTCAAAGGAAGAACTAAAACCATCCAGACCACAGCACTGTTAAAATCAGCTAGAATACTTAGAAGAGTCTTGGAGAGCTGTGTGGGCTTATTGTCTCAGAAAAAAAACACCATTTACTACTAGAATGGGAAAGCTGGAGGTCAAAGGAAGAACTAAAACCATCCAGACCACAGCACTGTTAAAATCAGCTAGAATACTTAGAAGAGTCTTGGAGAGCTGTGTGGGCTTATTGTCTCAGAAAAAAAACACCATTTACTACTAGACTAGGGAAACTGAAGATTAGACAAAGAATTAAGACCATCTAGACCACAGCACCGTTAAAATCAGCTTCAATACTTAGAAGAGTCAGGGAGAGCTGTGGAGATTTACTGTCTCTCAGACTTTAGAAAAAAAGCATCAGTTAAAACTGGTGTGAAAAATTTGAAATGAATGACAAAATGAAAAGAGGAAAGTAAATGCAATAAATAAACAATCAAAGGTGATTATTATGATGAGATTGTTAAAGTCAAATCAATATAATGGTTGACTAATTTTAATGTCATATCAACTTGTATAGAGTTATTTTAATGCCTAGAAATTAAGGAATTGCATTCATTGTATGTTTATATTTTCATTTTTGGTGTAGTTCTTCCTTAATTTTTGAGTGAACCTGGGAGTAATGACAATGAAGGAGTACTCTATCTACTCAAATATCCAAAACTGGAGTCTCACCATCTGATTCAGTTTAGTGTTAAATGTAAGACAACTTTTTTTTGAGGGGGGGAGTTTCTTATTCCTCTGCAGACAATACAGTCAGCATATACTAAGCCCCACTGGGAAGAAACAATTGAAAGCTGAGTTGCAAAAAATTTACTGACTTGAAAAATAATAAATGTGTAATAATTAATAGAGACCATTCTTTTGTATTACATAGGAATACATGATATCGTAACTCTTTTAATACACCGACTCCTTCTCAGCAGAGGGGTAAGAACCCCAACAAGCATCCTGGATATGACACTAAACAATCTGATGGTGAGGTTCCAGTAATGTTAAAGCTTTGGGGAATGCTGAGTACCCCTTTATTGCCATCACTCTATGGGTCAAATAGAACTAAACTGTGTTGGTTGAGATGGGACTGTTTTGACAATTAAACTGCATACTTATGCTAAACTGAATTGTTTGAAATACAACTGTTTTGACATTTCAACAGCATACTTATGCTAAACTGAATTGTTTGAAATAGAACTGTTTTGATGTTTAACCGAGTGCAAACAAAAACTATACTTATTCTAAACTGATTTTTTGGAAAAAAAACTGTTTATACATATAAAAATGGATTTAGCATTAAATAACCTACAATGGTTGATATGCTATAAAACCTAACCAAACCTCATCATATATAATTATATATACATATAAAAATGGATTTAGCATTAAATAACCTACAATGGTTGATATGCTATAAAACCTAACCAAACCTCATCATATATAATTATATATACGTACAAAAATGGATTTGGTATTAATTAACCTATGAGGGTTGATATGCATATTTGAAATAAAAAATCATGGAGAACTGATTTTCAAAATGTGCATAAGTTTGTTTATAAGTTACAAATTTATCAGCCCAGAGTGAGAGTGGGGGATCATGTTAACCCAATTTAGTTTGTTGTAGTTTTATTCATATAGAAGAACTTCATGAAAGCTTGTAACAGCAGTGTCACATTGTGTGATTTGTGTTGATGAGTTGATATAAATTGGTTTTAACATATCAATTGTAACCATATCTGATATAGCACACTACAATCATCCTTGATAGAGGATCTTAAATCTAATAAGATTAAAGATAAATTGCTGCTACAGTAAGTTGTATATTGATTGGGATGAGTGGTCTATGTTTTCAGGTAGAAACATCACACTAGATGTCAGTAGTGCTGTAAGGAAAAGTTATCTTAACCAATTCTAGTAAAAATGTCTGTCTGTCACTGTTGGAAAGATTTGTCTTCTTGTTCTAGAGTTTCATAATAATAATCCCATTGGGATAACTAATCGAGATAAACTGCATTTAGCATCTGCTATTACATTATCATTGCCTGAAATGTGCCAACTATTGGAAGAGTATTGTGCCATGAAGTCCAAATGACAGATTTCTCTTGGTAAGTACTTATCAGATGTAGTCTGAAGAGAATAAATCAGAAATTTATGATCCATGGAGATAGTAAAGGAATAGCTTTTAAGTATATATTTTTACTGTTTAATAGAGGAATATATTATTGCCCAGAAATAAATATATCCTTAAATAAATTTTTTAAAAAGTTAATTTTTTTTTAAACCAAAGATACCAGGATTGTATTATCTCTTATGGAACATTATTCAATCAAAGTGGATAATATTAAGTATTATAGCATCATTCATAAATAAGTACGCCCCAACCAACTTTTTTATAAAAGTTAGTTTTCTTCTGAACAAAAGATAACAAAATTTCATTATTTCTCGCCAAACATTATATAATCAAAATGGATAAAATTGCAAAAATATAAATTACTTATTTTTGAACCATTACATTTTCCTAATGAGATTACGGTTTTAATCCTTTAGTGTTTGGTAATAAATAATATCAAATAATATCCATTTTGATTCTATAATGTTCCACTAAGAATGATAAAATCATGGTATCTTTAGTTCTGAAGAAAATTAACTTTTATGAAAAAAAGCTGTTAGGGGTAATACCATCATGATTTGATATCTATAATGCTTGAGACTGCCAATAATTGCCTGTCAAAAGTGCTGTGTTTTTGCAGGAAAAATGATGAATTATATGTCTCATAGAAAGAGCAAATTTTGACATGTAAGTATATGAGTAGTTATTGTCACTGGAGAGGAAGGGGTGAAATTTTCCATATTGCTCTGCTAGGTTTCTGATCCTTCCAATCAGGATGCACCTACCTGCTTCATCTAAAGGGATAAGAGCTGGATTTATTGCCTAGTGCCTGACACACCTAACAGAGATTGCCATCAGAGCTGGAGCTATTTTTGGTACCATCTCACTGGAGGTTTGCTTCCTTAGGGTCCAAACACTAAACTAACTTTGTCTCATATACCAATAATGTCAGGGTTGGTTGAATAAATTGTGAGGGTAGTCAAGCACCAAAAGAGCTTTTAGCTAAACCTTTTTTCTGGAACTAGAAGTGGTCTTAAGTATAGCTCTTATGATGATGATATTCTCCAGATTCTTTCAGCAAAATACACACGGGGTGTCCTCAAGGTGTAATGGTTAAAGTGTTGGACTGCAGAATCATAGTGAGTGAGTTTGAACTTCAGTTGTGCCATGATGTTCACTTTCGAGCAAATTCCCTTGGGAAAGGTATGAACCCCTTATCCTCCTAGCAAACCAAGTCAAATAAAAATATACACACACACACACACACATATATATATATATATATATATATATATATATATATATATATACAGGAGTGGGCAGAAAAATTCATTGGCTGATGTCATATCTGCTGTTACAGACTTTTTTTTCCAATGAGATCCAAGCACAGCAACAATGATGGAAGAAGTGTGGAGATGGCATGGTGGACTTTGTTGAAAAATAAACCTCATTTGGTCACATTTCATAAGAGTATTTTGGTCAGCCTATGAACTTTTCAGCTGACCCTAGAATATATATATATATATATATATATATTTTGGGCTCAACTGTAGTCGAAGGCGACCCGAAGTCTCCCATTTCAATAGCTTCTACACCGAGGTGTAGAAGAGGGTACTACTCCTTTCTCTGTATTGCTCCAACTTATTTTTGATCTGTACCTTATAATGTTGAGTGTTAAGCAAGGCAGCATCAAATACCATTTTTTGAGCCTTTGGTAAGATTCAACCTGAGATTGAACTCCAGTCTCCTGGACCGTAGGTGAACACTCTGACCATTATACCAATATGTTTAAAAGAACAAAAATGATAAGACAAATAAGAATATTTCTTTTGGGGTATTCAATTTTTGGTTACTTTTAACTAGTTTTGATTTTAGGCTATCATCAGGAGAAAAGTTTGGTGAAGAAATTTTTAATAAAGTTTTTTAAATAGTTTTTAAGAGTTGATTCTGCTATAAGAGAAGTACAAAGAATGAACAGGTAATGTAGCATATCCATTCAATGATTGAAAATTTTTTTCTGATATCCAAGTGTTTTCAACACCTTTATATGATCTCTGCAATCATAGGCATTGAGCTCACCATTTAGAAGATATAAGTTAAATATGGGTGGGATGTGTTTCAAATTAACTGTGACTACTTTGATTAAACCTTTGTTTATTTAGGTGTTTATGCATCAACCCAAATCTGTCCATTCTATTCCAGAATGATATTTTGAGTCTCATTTGGGGGTCAGTGTTTGGAGACATTTTAGTCATTTAACTTTGTGCATTTCTATCATTGCCAATGAGTAATTTCGATTTTATCTATGATGTTAAACTTTGCATCTCTGTTAAAATCATGACTATTTTATATATATATATATATATATATATATATATATATATATATATATAATAATTTTTTTCACACAGAACTTTTAGTGGTTAATAAAACTTATAACATTCTTTGGAGATAAATTTAGTGTTTGTTATATTTGAACATGTTTTTTTTATTTTACCTAGAAAAATTTAACATTATACTTGGAGGGCTGTTCAATGGCCATTATGTCAGAGGAGTACCATTAAATAGATTGAAAGGCACCCTTAAAAAGATACTTCCCTCCTTTGACACAAAACATTAACAATGGACAGCCCAAACTACCAACAGGAAATAGTAGCAAACCAACACCAAAGACACTTCACTTTTTGAGAACAGCCATATAATCAACATGGAAGAAAAGAAGCAGCTCCATAAAAACTAGTGCTACAACAGAAACAGCACCTTCTCAGACCATCCCTTTAGCCATTAATAAGTCTTGCCTATCTTGTATTGATCTCATCATGAAGCCATGTCAAAAATCTAATATTGGTTTCTGATCAACTAAATATTTTGGATAAAGTTATTAAAAAATTTTTTTTTCTGTTGCAAATTTGAAGGATTTGTTTCTAAGAAATTATCAAACGACAAAAAAGTGTAGCTATCAACACTAAACAAGTTTAAGATATAGGCATATCAGTTCATTCATGCATAGGTCATCTTTGATGACATGCAATTTGGGATCTGGTTCACAACAGAAAGTTTCAGGTATAAATAAGCCTCTTATGACAGGGAGACAGGTCAAAGAGGGTAATTTCACACACACACACATATATATGTGTGTGGGTGTATTTGATTAAATTGGATAAACACTGTCTGCCCACTCTATCATTGTTCCATTCAAGTCTTCAAGTGAATCATTTGACTTTTGGATGGAATGAATTTAAGGAAGGCACTATATATTTCCCAAGTATTTAATCAGACATGTTTCAAAGAGAAATTGCTGCCTATATATATAAGAGATAAAGTCTGGGATGAAGAGAGAGTCAAAGCAAGTTAGGCTTGGAATTGAAGCTTGTCCAAACTAGTAGGTGCCAATGGAGTGGATGGAGAGAAAAGATGAATCTCTAACACAGTTGTTGTAAGATGACTTCAATAGATATCATGCCATCTTCACAATCTCAAGAGACTAGAAAACTTAAGTTATAAAAGCCTTTCAAACTTGTGAAAAAAACTTTATTTTTTACTTTTCTTTGATTTGGTTTGGTTTGGTTTGGTTTCTTTGTTTAATGGCATATCAACTTATGTAGATTATTTAATACCAAATCTATCCTTCTAAAGGAACAGTAATAGTACTATTTAACCTATAGCTGGGTTACTTTTCTTTGATACAAAGGATCAGACCACATCATAAGAAGCAAACTAGGTAATAAATCCTAATAATCTCTCATGGGTGTCCTGAGTATGACACTAAACTGCATCTCATGGTGAGGCTCAAGTTCTAGAGCTCTGGGAAGAATGGAGTACCCCTTCATTGCCATTACTCCAAGGTCCACTCTGTACCAGAGTGAGAGCAAATGTTATGGTCCCATTTATGGCTCAAATGTTAAAGAATGATTTGTATTCAATAGGGCTGTATGCAAAAAAAGTGAAGAACCTCTTAAGAAGTTCACAAAAATGTAAATATGAACATAAAATGAATGTGATTCTCTAACCTCTTGACATAAAATCACTATGGAGGGGTTGACATGCCATTACAATTAATCACTCTCATATGTTATTTTGTTAAGTGCTAATGCTCTTAGGAAAGGTATAAATCTATCTGTTCTCCATCCTGGCTATAGAGAAACAGTAGAGCCAACCAGTCAAGAAGAAAAGCTCAAAAATTCAAACCAGTTGTACTTTGCTTAAGAATGACTTTGAGGCATACCTTGCCTATGTCAGAGGGGATGGGTAGATACATATTTTGCTAAGTATTTGATTTGAAGTCAACAACTGGAGGGAGAATAATTGGATTCATACCTTTCCCAAAGGGGATTTGTGCTATGTGAAATGCAATCAACCGCATCCAGGATTTGAACTCAAATCACCATGTCCATTTCCTACAACGATAACCATTACACCACAGGCATCACCATAACCTTGTATATTCAGTATAAGTTTACTTTACTTCACCAGCAAAGTCACAGTTAACCTTATGTTAATGAACAGTGCAATTAATTTCAAACTAAAAACTTATCAATCATCTGAGAGATCAGCTTTTATTTCAATAAACAAAATACAAATAACAAAACTGAATCAGATTTTACAAGACAGAAATCAACAATGAATGAGATGTTAATTTTCTTTCTAAGGTACTTTGACCAGTGAAAACTGTACATTTACTCAACGTTGTGTTTGGCCAAAAACTGCTGTTCAAAAAATATTTAGAATGGTTTCATAATTTTTTTAAAAATTGCCACAAACCAATCTAGATTGTTTTCAAGACAACTAGACATCATCAAGACTTCATCATTTTATTATCTAAGTTGCTCAGCTCTGAATACAAGCTCATTTAAATTTCAAATTTAAAGAATTTAAAGCTTTAGTGTGAATAATTTTTAATCACACCTCATTTGCCATGATTACTATAATTAACATCATCACATATGAGATTTATTATACAATATCAACTAAATATGCAAATTATTTTCTAATATCTAATTAACTTCAAGGATGTTTTCCAGAGTTGCTTCCATCATTTCTATAAGTAGATAACATTATGAAGATGATGGTAATAAACATTGAAATATTAACAAAATCAAGGAGACTTGATTGTTAATCAAATATTGGTATTTTTCAAGAATATTTTAAGGGTTGTTTTCAACCTTTCAAGTAGATTATGTGAAATTGATGATATAATGAAATGTGAATGTTTTTTTTTTAAATCCAGATTTTATGATTTTTAATTAAATATTAAATTAGATATTAATTATAAAGATTCTTTCAGAATAGCTTTCTTTTTGATGGATACTTTAAATGATGCCACTCTTTTAAAAGAGGTGTAGTTCATTGCTTAATTCAGGTTTTATTTGTGTCAATAAAACCAATCTAATTGACTTATTCAAACTTCTATTAACTCAGACTAAATTAACTTATTTTCATTCATTTTTTTTTTTTAGTAATTTGAGTTATAGACAGCACATATGTATTCACTCAATCCTTCCACTACAGGCAAGATGTGACGCAAGGTCATTTTTTAAAATAGAGTACAGCTGGTTTTAAATTCAGTTTTTTCCTTCTCCTAAACTGGTTGTGCCACCAAGACTAAAGAATCTAGTCAGGCCTACTATTTACCAATAGCCAAAGGAATAGCTGGATTCATGCTTTTCCCAAGGGCATTAGTATAAAATGTAATGCAACCAGCTTCATCTAAGATTTGAACTTGGATCTATTTCTTACCTTTATGTGCTTCTAACATACAGCCAAAAGTATTGGGCACCCAATGAGAATTAGAGTAACAATGGTTTACTAGATAAAGTTCATTACCCATTATACTATACAAAATACCCAAGTAGTCATTTGATAAGCTTAGTTTAG
Source organism: Sepioteuthis lessoniana (assembly GCA_963585895.1). NCBI lineage: Eukaryota > Metazoa > Mollusca > Cephalopoda > Myopsida > Loliginidae > Sepioteuthis > Sepioteuthis lessoniana. Next base: position 64,304 of record CAUZXS010004493.1, read on the forward strand.
CAAAAGGTTATAATATATGATGAACCCAATGAAAATGGCCTGCTAAATGAGTTTGCGAACCATTATACCACTCAAGGCATCTATATAATTCTATGGAGCTGCCTAGAATTATGAGGACATGTAAATAAAACTTCAGTATGCTTGGGTATAAATACTTTCAATTTGACTTGTGTTTATTGCACTGTTGAAAACCAGGATCTGGCTGAATCATTTAATCTATTGATAGATATATTGAGTTTTTAAAGCTTTTAAGAACCTAATCCTCTGGTGGAGATGCTAAGTGCCCATTTCTTATAAAAAGCTCACTCTGGAAAAATGTGATTTCAATATACACCTTATATTAATGATCAATACAGGACATTGGCATAATGGTTAGAGTGTTTGCCAATGGCCTGGGAGACCTGGGTTCAATCGCAGGTTGAGTCATGCCAAAAACTCAAAAAATGGTACTTGATGCTACCTTGCTTAACACTCAATATTATAAGGTAAGGGTAAAGTGGAGCAAGCCAGGAAAACGAGTAGCGCCCTCCCCTACACCTTGGTGTAGTAGCTATCGAAAAGGGAGACTTTGGGTCACCCTTGACTATGGTTGCCAACTTTACTTTATTAATGATCAGGACAATTACTAATTTCAAACTAAAAAATTATCAATCATGAAATAAAATGTGAGAGTTTCAAAAGTGTTTTGACCAATGAAAATTATACATTTGCACAATTCTGTATTTTGCCAAAATCTTCTGTTCAAAAATGTTGAGAATGGTTTGATAAATTTTTTAAATGTTCACTTTAGAGAAATGTGATTTTAATGTTCATAGAATTAATTTCCCATTCATTAGAAGTCTAAATGGTCAAAGCCACCAAACCATTCTTTGAAACATGTTAGAAAATTGTTTCCAACTGATTCAATTTCAGAATCTTTGAAACCACACATTCCTATCTTGTAGATACTAGATGTTATCTTTTATCAGAAACTTCAACATGTACTGAGTTAACAACCCAATTTTTAAATCCTCTTTGCTTGACTGCTTCAGCTTCTTCACTATATGTGACAAACACTTTTACTTTATCCTCGTTATCTCCATTATCTTCATTATCATTTACTGTGTCTTCTTGGTGACTGTTTATTAGACTTTTTCTAACCCTACACATCTTGAACAAAATGTGACCAAAATTAGTATTTGGCTTCTCTTTTAAATAAAACAATCAGATATCTATTCTATTCAGGTTCAATGTTAAAAATAAAAAATTTATAAAAAAAAAACAAATATGCACCAATTACTCTTCTGACAAAATCTTTTTTTAAACTTGTGCTAATATGACAGCTATAATAACCAATACAATAAAATTAATTAATATTAACTGTTCCACATGCTTTCTAACAACAAAAGCCTTATAGCCAACCCAAAACATAAATAGACACACAAACACACACAGGTACACAACTAACTTTTTGACAACTGATAGTCAGAAAAATCTTTTAATCTGGTTCAAAAAAACTGAAAATGTCTATTTTAGCCAAATGTAAGAATAATGTAAATACTTACACCCATTCATAAAGACATATTGTAGACACTCTGGGGCATGTCATTAATAATGTTCCTGGATTCATCAGAATTTTTGTGTCTTTTAATATCAGACTACCTTACCCAAGTGACCTACCTGGTACTGACCCTAATTTGCATAACAGCAGTAACTATCTATTGGTTGACCATTTTCATCCAAAGACACTGAGGCATTTTTAGTAGATATCATTATGATTTTAATAACAGCTCCTGTCATAACAATTCTAGACAATGTTATACCGAATGAGCAGCACATGAACCCTTCAGAGCCACTTCTATTGGCTCACATAGGAAAGGACAACTCTGATTTCTACACAATTCAAACAACCCCAGGAATCTTGTGAGCTTCCCTTCATAAGCTTCCTCCAGATGTTTCTAAAAATGTACTTTCCTTATCCAAGTCCCAAAACCAAAAAATACTGCCCTCTATGAAGACTAAGTTTCATAAGAATAATATGTATACATCATACCACCATCCTTATACAATCCTAAAGACCCAAGAATACTGAACTCTATGAAGTCTAAGTGTTTTTCTTTTTTAATGAAATATATCAAATATGATAAATTATAACAAGCTTTTTGAGACTTTTATTAAAGAGTTTATCATGACAAATATTCGATATTATTGGATTAATAGTATTTAGCCCCTGTTTGCCCAGCATTGCAAATAATGTAGAAATGGTCTAGAGCTCAGTGCCAGAAAATCAATAATATACCTGCATACATATTGGAAACCTAAGCCTCTCTGTCAACTCTGACAATAAATAGAGCAACTATTTCATTTTCATTTTATTGGTGTGGATTACCTATGTTGTGACTCACCTTTTTCTATATTGGTACTTTTAGTGTACAAGTGAAAAGATGACTGGTAAAAAATGACTGAATATGTTCAATTCATAACAAAATGTTTACATCTTTTCTAACATATGAGAGATTTATTTCCAGCTATTTATAATTAATAATAATTAGCATTTACAATATTCAAGAATAATATTCAAAATGATAATATTAAATATTAATAGCAACAAATAATAACAGTATTAAGATAAAACATTATATTAATATTATCTGTTATTTTAACATAGTAACAATATTCATAACAAAATGAAGAGGTCATGAAAATTTCTGTCAGATAAAGAATTAAATAACCTAGACTCCTAAAAGATAATAATAGTTTTTCATTTTGAATTTCAACACATTTAGTTCTTTATCTGATAGAAATTTTCAAGACCTCTTCATTTTGTTATGAATTTTTCATCATACAATGTGTGAAATCACGTGCAATACTCTGTCCTCATCAGCCGCCAACCAGGATGATAACACAGTTTCGGTAGCTCAAGGTGGTACTACCACTCCTGGTACTACCAAGCAGCTTCTGCCACCAGACAGAGTATTTATATAGATATATATATTTCTTTTAAATACCCTGTCCGGTGGCAAAAGCTGCTTGATAGCACCAGGAGTGGTAGTACCACCTTGAGCTACCGAAACATTGTTATCACCCTGGTTGGCGGCTGATGAGGACAGAGTATCGCACGTGCTTTCGCACGTTGTATGATGAAAAATTCATAACAAAATGAAGAGGTCATGAAAATTTCTGTCAGATAAAGAATTAAATAACCTAGAATCCTAAAAGATAATAATAGTTTTTCATTTTGAATTTCAACACATTTGTTACATCATCTCTCATATTTCTTCATTCCTGACAAAAAGAATTCACAAAAACAATTTTTAATGTTCATTTCCTTCTAGATATACCGACCAATTTTTTTGTTCATGTTAATATCCCCAGTCAATATCTGGAAAAAATAAATTTAGATATTTATTTGAAATATTTTGTCAGTTCAGCTTTGCTCATTGCTTTGTCAAACATTGCGTCCTTCATGAGTTTTTTCATTTGAGGGCTGTCAAATATACCAGCCTTGAGTTTCTCCATGCTTATCCATGGGAACTTCTTGTGGAGGAAAGCAAGCCTGCTACCTTCCCTGTTCATTGCCTTAACAAAGTTCTTCATTACTTCTAACTTGATATGTAAAGGTGGAAGCAGTATTTTGTTCTGTTTAACAAGAGGGTGAAACTGAACATTATGCGAGTCAAGTTTTCATTTCCTTCTAGATATACCGACCAATTTTTTTGTTCATGTTAATATCTCCAGTCAATATCTGGAAAAAATAAATTTAGATATTTATTTGAAATATTTTGTTAGTTACCGGGGGTTTGATGTTATCTAATATTTCCAATGCGTAGTGGAAACAAGATGGTAACCAGCCGTAAATAAACTAGAAAAAATAAAGAAAATATCCTTTAATCATCCTAAACTTTAACAAATTAACCCTACATCCTTTATTTTAAATAATGACCATCTTACAACCTTTATGTGATATAAACATTATTGCTTACAAATGGTTATCCTAAACTTTAACAAACAACTCTATATTCTTTATTTTAAATAATGACCATCTTACATGTATGTAATATGAGTAAGTACTGCTTATATCAATAACTCTGGTCCATAATATTTTTAAGATTGAATATATAAAAGCTGATTTTAAGGTAGTTTTCTATGCTGAATCCAAAAATCATACTCATTTTTTTCTAATTAGATCAAATTTTTAAGATACAAGCTCTTACTTAAAATGTATAGAACAGTACAATAAATATTTATTTTCTTGTTGAATTAAACAAATAATGTTAAATTTAGGGCTAATATATTTGCAGAAAGCTTACATTGAACCATAGAAAACTGAAAAATACATAAAAGAAGCTATTCCTGGATGAAAGGTCTTTTCAGAGACTTCCTCCTGTGCTTTCAAGCACCAGCAGTAGTCAGCAAGAAAGTCTACATCCCATCGGCTTTGGTAGCACTCTTTCATAATGTGAATGTCTTGATAAAAGCACTCATCCTGCTCTTCACTCAAATCTCCACAGTTCTTTGGAAAAGAGTCCAAGCGTGACCACAGAAAGTGCAGTTTGACTGACATTCATACCCTGACTTAGCGGAATCTCTCCAGTAACTCTTCAATTTCCTTATATTCCACACGCTGGTGGTTTCCCCAAAAGTTTGTAACTACTGACTTCAGTGACTGCCAGGCAGTCAGTTCAGCTTTGCTCATTGCTTTGTCAAACATTGCGTCCTTCATGAGTTTTTTCATTTGAGGGCTGTCAAATATACCAGCCTTGAGTTTCTCCATGCTTATCCATGGGAACTTCTTGTGGAGGAAAGCAAGCCTGCTACCTTCCCTGTTCATTGCCTTCACAAAGTTCTTCATTACTTCTAACTTGATATGTAAAGGTGGAAACAGTATTTTGTTCCGTTCAACAAGAGGGTGAAACTGAACATTATACAAGTCAAATTTTAACCTTTATCTTAACAGCCACTCTTGTTTGACATAATGTTAGTCATCAGCCTGGCTGTCCTAGTAACAGAGAAAACATGGGTATTTTGTGTACCCACTATGGAGTCTGAGGATCAGTCCAACCACCTTAAGATCTCCACAGATCAACCATTTATGCTCCTAGTAATTAACAACAGACAGCAAATGATCCATGTTATTGTGAGTTTCTTTCATTTGTATTGAATGCCCAATAGGGATATATGAAAAACTATTCCAATTATGTAGAAGAACTACTTTCAGACTTCTGGTGAATGAATCAATAAAAATTCTCCATTTCATATCATCATACTCTAAGCCCATTGATCAATTTGATCAATTCAGCAATGTTGTTACAATAAACCAATGATAACTTTCCCTGAAACATGAAAAACTGTTTTAATTCTCTCTCATGGTCTTTCTACCTGTAGAATGTTGTTCCTGGTACCAATAAATGTTTCTCTTTGAGACATGAACCCAACAGCTGAGCAGACTCTTTTGAAAGGTTCAGGTCTCATGTCGGATTGTTGAGTTCTGTTTGTGCTAAGATTACTGGCTGGTCATCCTCTTCTGGCTTGTATGCATCATCCTCAGCAACAACAGTTATGTCACTACGTTTGGAAGCAGAGCTATATTCCATGTTACCATCCATCTCAGGAACAGGAAGGTCTGAGCCATGAGGGATTGGTCTTATTGTAGAAGAGTATTGGATATGGTGCTTGTTCTTGCAATTTATTTCTTTTAGATTTATTATACAGAAATAGCAATTTGTAATGTCATCTTTTCCTTCCCTCCAGACCATTGGAATGGCAAATAGTATACTCTTCCTTTTACCATTCCTCCAATCCCTCAAGTTCTCCACAAATGTTTTACAGCAAACATGGGGAACAAATGACTTATCCTGATCCCCTAGTTGGACTCCAAAGTAATCACAATATGCCTTCTTCATAAAGTCAGTGATTTTTTTGATAGGAAGAACCACATTACTGCTGATATCACAGAACCTATCAGGATTATTCTTACACTTGCTATCCATTCTTACCAGAATACAAATGTCAAGCTGAAAAGAGAAAAATATAAATCAGCACTTAACCCATTGACACAATACAGCTGAGGGATAAGCCCGGCCCCCTCTAGCAGGTAGGTACACTGTAGTTAGATACACATACAACATTATATGCTATACTAAATATCAGGCACCCACGATCAGCTGTGACAAGTAGAGTTCACAGGCTTTTGAATAAGAGTTATTATTGTGTATAACTTGTTTTGAAGTATTCAAGCACATCTTAAAAACCAGACTTGACCAAAGGCAATGGTATTTTTGAATTCAGTATAAAATGGCAATTATATATCCCTTGATAAATGTTAACAAAACGAAGATATCTGAGTGTGTCAGAGTCCAACAATAGTGTCACATTTCTAGGTGAAACAAAACAAAGATATCTGTTTCTATCTGCCTGTGTCTTTTATTTCTTCATCTTCTCGAACTCCGTCGTTGTTGTTGACTTGCACGTAGCAGTTTTATAAATAGCCGAGATCGACTGTCCCACCAACAGGACAAGTGTAGCACAAGGCCTTTTTTTAGGTGGATCCAGGCACAAGGCCGTAGCCCAGATGCACCCGGTGGCTCCAAAAATGCCTCAGGCCCTGTCAGCATTCCCCTAAAAAAGGGATACCTCAGGCGCCAGGCAATAAACCCAACCCTCCAAGGAGGTTTAAAGCCTGAGGGGACGGCCCCCAGAGGCTAGAGAATGCCAGTCAAGGTGAATCGCTGAGATCACACTGCCCGCCAATGGTCACCTCTCATGTTTCCCGGCCAAACACTTGCATGAGATGTGCACCAAATTACCCATATGTTTTAGACACAATGGTCTGTTATCCGCCCACTTAGCAAAACTTGGCACCTTTGAACCTGGTTGAACACAATAAACCTTAGATTTGGGGGAAAAATGTTTAATGCTGGCCAATGTAATCAATGAATTGGACATTAAACAAGAACCTTTTTATACAGGCATAATGTTTGGACATCAATGTTTACTCTATCTTTAGATATTGTTTATACTGTTTATATTTCTTGGATTTTCCCATTTGCACCATTTATCCAATTCTCTGAAAATTTCTATACAATTGTTCATTTGATTGTTTTTTTTTTAATGGAGGGAATTTTTTCATGTTAAAGTTTCTTTTTTAAAATGTTTCATGCAACAGTAAGTTATACTGTAAATGTAAATTTATTCTCTTACTCATTTAATGTCCAGGTTCAGTTTTGAAGATCAGGTAAAGCTATCTTTATAACAGGCCTGGCACACAGACAATTGGATTGTTTGAGAAGAAATAGACATATATATATATATATATATATCAATCCAGCTCCTCTGCTACTGGCAGGATGTGACACAAGGTCAATTTTTAAAGCAAAATAAAGCTGGTTTGAATTCAGAGTTTTCTTTCTCCTAGATTGGTTGCCATATCAAGGTTAAAAGAGTTTAGTCTCCCCAACTATTTAATCATAGCTGGAAGAAGAATCTATACCTTTCCCATGGATATTAGCACTATATGAAATACAAACATTCAGGTTGAGGATTTAAACTTGGGTCACCATGTCTATTTTCTATTATGATAACTGTCACACTACAAGTACCTCCAATAATTCTATTATAATTCAGCAAATATCCATCCTTCTGTACTACTAGGGCCCCACCATTTTAGCCTACTTTTAACCAAACTCTTAGGTATTATTAGTGTTATGTTTGGAAAGTTTTTTAAACTTTATTAGAATATTCAGTTCTGATTGTTTTTTTCGGTTGGATCTGCCCCTTACACTCTATGTCCTACAGTCTCCCTCAAAGTAAAAATGCTGTCTTTCTCAAAGTGCTTACTCATACACTTGATAATCATTATGAAAGGTAACTGAATCTCTCCCTCCCTTTGTGTATTTTGACTCTTTCTATTGAGGCTAGGTGTCCAGGCTCAAAAAAGGAATCTACATCATCTCAATGGTTGGCCAGCCTAAAAAGAAAGGCTTAAGAGACCAAATTAAAAAAAAAATTGATTAAAACTACGAGGATCATTAAATAAGTTTCCAGACTTTTTTCGTATGGGCACTTTTATTGATAGTACACACATAAAACTCTAGTCCCCTTCAAAGTAATCTCCTTCGGCTGCAATGCACTTGTACTGTTCCAACAACTTCTGGAAGGCCCCATGGAAGTCCTCTTGTGTGAGCGTGTCAATGACTTTCATCACAGCCTCTTTCATCTCCTCAATTGTCTCATAATGACAGCTTCTGAGCTTAGGGAATAACCAAAGTCACAGGGAGCAAGGTCTGGACTATAGGGAGGCTGAGGAACTGTCTTGATGCCCATCTTGGTCAAATAGTCTGTGACAAGGATGGAGTTGTGGACTGGTGGAAATGCCACTGAGCCGATTTGAAGAGTGCTGGTCTCTTCCGACGGAATATCTTCTTGAACTCCCTTAAAACCTCAACATACTAACTCTAACCCTTTGGCCAATCAACTCTGGTATATTGACTTCTTTACTCCTTCCACACCCACCTCTCATCATCCCTCAGAGACTCCCTGCCTTCCTTGAATCACTTATGCCACTCAAAAATTGATGCTCGATTCATGCAAGATGGTTGAAAAGCAGTCTGAAGCATTCCATACATTTCTGTGGCATTTTTTCCAAGTTTAAAACAGAATTTTATTGCATATCATTCTAACTAAAGTGTCCTCACGTCCAGATTGCGTTTTTGAAGTTTACCAGCTGTGACAATCAGGCTTTAGTAGGGTGTATTCCAATTCCTGCTGTAGCCGTTCATTTAAAGCTGAAATCATAAAATGTGGTCAGTCATCTCATAAGATGTATAGCAATAACATACTGAATTTTCAAGAGTCTATGACAATTTTAAATGCCTGTACAAAAAAGTCTGGAAACTTATTGAATGCACCACGTACCTCTCCAACTTCGGAAAATAATGAAAATGAATAATTATTCAAAATATTTATTAATTTGGGGGGATTTTTTAGTGTATCTTTGATCTGGTCACTTGAACTGGAATAACTATTAACAGTTTTTGAGTCCTGTCCAGAAGTAAGAGTCAGTAAGATCAGCTTACTTTTACTTAGTATTACTTTTCATTAGATATTAAATTGTTTTATAATATTACCATACTCTAGGATCAACCATTTAAAGTTTTATTGTTTTATGTTTCATACAATAGAATTCTGTACTCTAAACTTTTACCATAAACCTAAAGTTTATTTTGAAAATTTCATTTGTTTATGAATTTTTTTATTCAATTTCATAATAATGTTTTGTTAGAAAGAAAGAAATCTAATGGAAACACAATCTTGATATTGTATATTTGTTTTACTTTGCAAAGCTTTTACAGACACAATGAAACTAAATAAATAAATATATTTGTAGCACTATTCATACTCCTTTGTAGAGTAACATAGTGGTACTTTTCTCTCTCTCTCTCTCTCTCTCTCTCTCTCTCTCTGTTCATTTCTTGCAGATGTGCAATACAATATCAATCATAAATACAAGTAGTAAGTAAACAAGCTGATTGATAATCAAGAAACCAGGTGTTGATATGTGCAGTAGATTCTAGTTAACTGAGAGACAGTAAGAATAAAAATAATTTGGTCCAATTAATTGATAATAAACAAAATAGTTGGAGTAGGTTATGTGATGACAGAGGTGATATGGTTAATCACATAATAAGAGAATGCAGCAAACTGGCACAAAAGGAATACAAGACCAGGCAGGAATGGGTGGGGAAGGGGATCCACTGGGAACTGTGCAAGTGTAGGCTATAGGGTGACAGAGATGAAACAGTTAATCACATGATAAGAGGATGCAGCAAACTGGCACAAAAGAAGTAAAAGTCTAGGCACAACTGGGTGGGAAAGGTGATCGACGGGAACTGTGCAAGTGTAGGCTATAGGGTGACAGAGATGAAATGGTTAATCACATAATAAGAGAATGCAGCAAACTAGCACAAAAGGAATACAAGATTTGGCACAATTGGGTGGGAAAGGTGATCTGCTGGGAACTGTGCAAATGTAGGGTATAGGATGATAGAGATGAAACAGTTAATCACATAATAAACGAATGCAGCAAACTGGCACAAAAGGAATATAAGATTTGGCACAATTGGGTAGGAAAGGTGATCTGCTGGGATTTATACAAGAGATTAAAATTTTCTCCATGCTGACACATGATATATGCACAAACCAGAATCTGTCAAAAAAAATGAGATGCATATGGGATTTTTAGATACGAATGGATTACCCAATCCAAGCCTGAAAACCAGACTTCATATCAATTAACAAGAAGAAAAGAACTTGTCATCTTGTAGATTTTTCTATTTCAGCAGATCACAGAGTGAAAATAAAGAAAGTGAAATGAAAGACAAATACAGAGACCTTGCTGGAGAACTAAAAATGCTGAGGAACATGAAGGTGATGATGATACCAATTGTAGTTGGTGCTCTTGGAATATTCCCAAAGGCCTGGAAAAGAGACAGAGAGATTGGAGGAAAAGCTAAGACCATCCAGACACCTACAGCACTTTTAAGATCCACTAGAATTCTTAGAAGAGACTACGAAATATGAGGAGACTTACTGTCACTCCACCTCACAAGCAGTAAAATAATAATTATATATTCAGTAATAATAATTTGTAATCTCTATATTACTAAAATTTTAATAACATTTGTATGCATACAAGGTAAGATCAAGTCTGGTTTAGTTGGGTTTAATGGCATATCAACCATTGTAGGTTATTTAATGCCAAAACCCCTTTATACATATATTAGATATATGATTTGTAAACACATTTTGTTGATGACACTTTTAGATAAGCTTAAGCTCTTTTTTGTACACAGCTAAATGGTTTCAAGTATTGCGATATAACAGTAACAATTTAACATCAGTCATTTGTTTGTACACATTCAAATGGATATGACTTGTAAGTGAATACTTTGCAGTTAATTCTATTTTCAAATGAGTCAGAACGAATTTGTACACAAGTATTTCTAGTCTTTCAACTCAGTTAAATGGTTTCAATCATTACTATCTAACACTATTAGTTTTATTCAATATTTATCATTTGTTTTCAGATAGTGAAGTGGTTACATGTATTGCTATTTAACACTAATTATTTTATTTACATAAATAAGTATACTCCCAATGATTTTTATAAAAAGATACAGGATTTTATAATTTCTACGTTAGTAGTAGGCCAACCATAGTCAAGGGTGACCTGAAGGCTCCTTTTTCAACAGCTACTACACTGAGATGTGAGAGAGAGCACTACTCCTTTATCTGGATTTCTCTACTTACCCTTGATCCACACATTATAATGCTGAGTGTTAAGCAAGGAGGCATCAAGCACCATTTTATTGAGTCTCTGGTATGACTCGACCTGGGATTGAGCCCTGATCTCGTGGACCATTAACGAACACTCTACCCACTATGCTAATGAGATGGTTATAATTTCTAGTGGAACATTATTCAATTAAAATGGATATTATTAGGTATTATTTATTATCAAACTCTACAGCATTGAAACTCTATAACAAGAAATAAAATTGCAGCACCTCTATAACAAAAAAATAAAATTGTATACTTATATTTGGGGTGTACTTATTTTTGTATGGCTATATATTCATATTTTTGATGATTTCTTCTTCCCAAAGTTATGGGTTTCACTTCATACCAATGACCTTAGGAAAGGTATGAATCTATCTGTTCCCTTTCCAGCTATGAGTAAATAGTAAGGCCAACTGGATTCTTTATCCTTGGTAAAACTCTGATTTCAAACCAACTGTACCCTGCTTAAAAATTGACCTTGTGTCACATCCTGCTTGGAGAAAGTGTTGGCTAAATACATACTTGCTACAGAAACTACTGCTCAGATACTGGAGTGCCGTGGATGTGGCTCAGCACAGCCTAAGAAGAAGTCTACAAGATCTCTCTCTCTCTCTCTCTCATTCCTGTACCTTAAGTTATTAACCCTGTATGCTTCACAAAATTCTTCATTGATTTAAGATAAAATTCTTTTTAAAATAAGATCTTGTTGCTGAGAATAATATTTCATGAGAGTTGTTCATTTTTTTTCCTTCTAATTACTTCAACTCATCCTGAAATGATTATACAATTTAGGCCATGAACTTATGAATTAACACTGGTAGCCATACATGAACAAATAATGTATATAAAAGTTTTAAAATGGCACATTTCCTGTGTATGAATAAGGCAAGTCAAAAACAGAAAAAGAAATAAGAAAATTACCAGTAGAATAAAGTAATAAAGCACAAACAGCAAAAAAATAATAATTAAATAATTAAAAATAATTAAACATCTGTAAATCAAGAAATGTACCATTCATAATTATAAAGAAAGAGAAAAAATTAGTTCAAGTTTGAAAGAAATCAAGAGAAATTGACAGGTGTTACTGATTGAGAATGTTTTATAATAGACCTCAATACTTGAGACTATTGATTAAGATATTCAGGAAAAATAGAAAAAAGAAGTATCTGAACACAAAAAGAAATTTTATTCAACAAATACATTACTTTCAACAAATATCATTATCACTATTTTTTTTATAAATGAAGGAGAAGAGGAGTAACAATCTCTAAGAACATAGAAAAGAGCCTAGAGGAACTGGAAATACAAGGAAGAATTGAAATTATCCAAATCACAATACTGCTGAGATCAGCAATAATACAGAGAAGAGTCCTGGAGAATTGAGAAGTCTTATTATTACATACTTCAGAGAAAATCACTAGTTACAAATGGTTTGAAAAACTCACAAGATGTTATTGTAGTAAGATTTGTTTCATGGCATATCAACCTTGGTGGGTTATTTAATGCCAAAGCCATATTGTAGAAGAATGGCAGTAATACTACATAACCCATATTTACCAACCCCTCCGCTTGGGCAGGATATGACACAAGGTCAATTTTTAAGCGGAGTTTAACAGGTTTGAATTCAGAGTTTTCCTTCTCCTAGACTAGTTGTAATACTACTTAATCCAGAGCTGGGGGGGTAGAGGGGTTTGTACCTTTCCCAAGAGTAATAGTCCAAAAGTGAGCATAAGAGCATGACTGGAGTTTAAACATGCTTACAATAATGTCACAGCCCAGTGTAGTAGTAGTAGTAGTAGTAGTAGTAGTAGTAGTAGTGAAAGAAAGCAAAAAAAACTGGACAAATAGCTGGACCTTGCTAGAGGGCTGAAAAAGCTGTGAAACATGGAAGGGATAGTGATACCAATCATAGTTGGGGCCTTTGGAATATTCCCCAAGAACCTGAAAAGGAAACTTGAAGAACTGGAGATTAGAGGAAGAATTAAAACCATCCAAACCACAGCACTACTAAAATTGATAAGGATAATTTGAAGAGTCCTACAGACCTGCAGTCATTCTGACTCCAGGAAAAAATGATCCACAAGAGCTGGTATGATGATGAAGAAGAAGAAGAAATGGTAGATATCTTAGAATATTACTAATGTTTATGTTAGTCTTTATTTACAATAAAATATTTATCTATTAATCTATTTGCATCTGAGAAATTAAGCAAGAGGATAGAGCATTCTCACACAAATTACTAATACTAGTATTCTCATTTTTGTTATTTTTATTTCAAAGATAAGGATATTAGTCTAAATCATTCATGGAATTAGAACAATTAACTTGATCTGTGAAAACTCCAAGAATGTTGAAAGCTAAGATTATCCATCATCCCATGACACTTGTTTTTCATCCTTTGCTTGTATCTTTTCAAAATATTCCATTGAGTTTTCTATTGTTTGAAGCACCTCTGAAATTCCTCTTCTGATATGGTGTGAAGCTACAGTATTTACCCAACCCCTCTGCAATAGACAGGATATGTTACAATCTACCAATGGCTAATGGGAGAACAGAGGAATTCCCTAAATTTTGCTTTTGAGATGATTTTCTTCTGTTCTACTAGCCATTGAAAAATTGTAGAGCTGACTGATATCTGTAGCCTTGGTTAGGCAACCAGTCTAAGAAAAGGAAAACTCTGAATTCACACTAACTTTACTCTACTTAGAAATTGACCTTGTGACATATTGTGTCCATTGCAGAGGGGTTGGGTAAATATATACAAATAGATGTGTAAAGGAAAGCAAATTATTACTCATTATTCTATAAGGTATAAGGTAAGGAACTGGCTCATTGGTCTACTGGGCAGAGTGTTCACCAATGGTCTGGGAGACCTGGGTTCAATCCCAGGTCACGTCATACCAAAGACTTTAAAAATGGTACTTGATACCTCCTTGCTTAACACTCAGCAATATAAGGTAAATATCAAGAATAAAGAGGAGCAATCCAGGGAAAGGAGTAGCGCCCTCCCCTACACCTCGGTATAGTAGCTATTGAAATAGGAGCCTTCTGGTCGCCCTTGCCTAGGGTCGCCAACTTTACTTTTACTTTATTCTATAAGGCTACTTTGTATTCTACTATCAAACCATTTCTATGTTGTGTCCAGCCAGAGTTGGTGACAAAAGTCTCCCTTCAATTCATCAAATTGAGATGAAAAGCATGTTCCCTTCACTCCATGAACTGGAACTTAACGTGTGAAAGATGAGAAGCAAAAAGTAGAGGATTAAGGGATCTCTCTATTCTCATGTGACAATGTACATGTGACATGAGAAGACCTACTCACAATTGAAAGGAAGACAATTATTTTGTCTCCTTGCATTATGAATACAAACATGCCAAAAATGGTTGCAGTATTGCATCATTGTTTATGATGTCACATGTAACACCTAATTGACAAAGAACTGCACAATTTAACTAAAACATCAGAACCTACAGCAGAACAGTATTTTCAAATTGTGTATTGTGAGACTTTAGTCTGTCACCAGTAATCTCTATAAAACAATTCTTTTTTTTTATTAAATTTTTCATTTAATTATTTATCTTTACACACATACAAATAGACACATATATATGTATATGACAGAATGGGCTCTCTAGACTCTGCTGGGCAACCAGTCTTGGAGAAAGAGAAATTTTGAATTCAAAATCTGAATAGTTTAGGAGAACCTGTAACACACTGGTGCACCATTCTTCTGTTATCGGCTCATCCAAAAAGTGTAGCTGGCTCTACACAAGCCTTCACTATTATAAACAAGTCCCTTATATAGATAATCCAACAGTTCACATTTTTAACTGAACAAAATGACTCTCATATGTTGAGACCAATTGTAACCAAATTATTGAATGAAATGTTTAAAAGATGTGATTTTCATAAACACAACATTTCTAAGCCTCAGTCTTAAAGTGTAAAACCCTGGAATAAATACATCCTCATTGATGGCCTGAAACCCAAAACAGTGGAGATTAATAACAAATAAATAAAACTTATTTACCTCCATTTATATGCTGATTTTTGTCTTTGTTTACAAACACACATACATTTTGAATTATATATTTGACTTGGCTAACCAAATTTAAGTAAAGTATAACAAAAATTGTGTTTTAAAACAAACGTAACATCACTGTAAAATGTTATTTGCTAATTGTATCACAATTGTATACAGTGATAACAAACTCATTAGCAATGATCTGCTGGCCAAGTTCATGAACCATTGTACTACATGTGATGCCCATTGAAAAAAAAACAATAAAAGAAATTAGAGAAGCTATGATTTAGTAGGACAAAATATCAGGCACTTAGTGAGGATTCAATTTGTAACATATTCAACACAATAAAGACGAGCAGACAGTTCTTTAGAAAAATATACCTCTCACTTTATTCGAAAGGGTTGTGTGTGAGAGACTGAACAAAGACTGCAACATATCGACCACCTCAGCTCCTCCAGCCATAGCAGTGCATCTTTTTCATTCTTCTGGGCTGCTTAACCGGGGGCCTGGGGGCCCAGCCTTTTTGCTGAGAGCTGGTTTCCACAGCTCAATCTGGAACACTGACTTCAAGCTCTGAGTTCCAACTGCCTGACTTCCAGTCTCACCCCGGGTTATATCATTGTTCTACGCCCACTCAATTCAACCCGTCAACAGCCAAGGCCACCCCTTGATCTCTTCGACCGGATGCACCTGTTATTTACACAGGTGCATTTCTCATTTGACAGCTTGGCTGGGTTGCAGGTCAATATGCAACAAATTCAGCAGTAACTAACCTGCAAATTTAACTTGCTAAGCATTATACTATGATGAGGTATCAATACAAAAAAGCATTACCTTAGTCAATTCAGTAGCACTAATACTATCTCTTTTAGGTTCTATAGATTTTAAGTCAAAACTACAGTCCACAAGCTTGGTTCCCTATCACTGATATTTATCATTCTTAACTCTATTAGATTGTATGATATCAAATATAAATGCTAATTTTCCTTGGCTGCTTAATATCAAACATAAATGTAAATTCTATCAGACTATAATATCAAGCATGAATGCTAATTTCATTAGACAGTATAGTATTAAATATAAATGCTAATTTTATCAAATATTAATTAATATCAAATTTTATCAGGCATTAATTAATATCAAACATAAATGCTAATTTTATTAGACTGCAAAAATCAAACATAAATGCTAATTTTATCAGACTGTATGATATCAACTATAAATGTTAATTTTATTAGACTGTATAATATCAAAAACAAATGCTAATGATATCAAACTGGAAATATCAAACATAAATGCTAATTTTATCAAACATAAATATTACTGATCTCTAATCATTAACAAGGGTAAAGTAGCACCAAGTTAAGTAGTGTCTCTATTTGAACAGAAGTTTTTGCTATAGCATATGTATCCTTTTTTATTATCAAGTGTTTTTGGTCACCCATATTCAATATCCTTGAGATGAAAGCCACAGGTCTGTCAGTTTTATTCATGGTGGCAGCCATATTATGATCAAAGGCATCAGTCTCCACAACAAAAAAAAATGTTTCATCAATAGAACACAACATTTTCTCAGCTTTCAAGAATTTAAATGCCTTTTCAGTCATCATGATAATGGAAATGTGTCAGTTTATATGAGAGGAACAACCATTTTTTTAAGCAATTAACAATTCATTGGTCCATCTATGGGAATATATCTGTAGTATAACAGCAAATTCATACTCTGTAAAAGTTAAAGTTCTTTTGATAGTTGAAGTCTTTAAGGGTCAGGTTTGATTTCACCTCTAGAACATGATATCAAAGTTTTAATCTATTCATAAAACATTTCAACCCTGAGAATCACAATTTATAAATATAGTTTTTCAACCTCTATGGACTTCATCAGATGATTTGGCAAAAAGCTTAAGTTTTTTAAATTAGGTAATGATTTGAAAAAAATGTTTAAATTTTAAAAATTTTCCAAAATCATTATCTAATGAAGTCCATAGAGGGTAAAATGTTATCCCAGACTCAGTTGTATATTTCATCCATACATTAATTCACATTATAATATGGAAGGATGTACAACAATTTATAAACTTAGCTTAGTATGGGACAAAGTCATATATTAAGGAAATGGAGGAAATATATATATTATACTAGTGAGGTGAGTTTATCTGCCTGCCATGAAAATTGACACACAAAAACACAGCTTTTACATGGATTCAAACAGTTATTTTTTTGTACCATATCTTGATCACAAGGTAAATGGCACAGAAAACCAACTCCCTGAACTTCAGGCAAGGATTAAAATATGGTATTGGTTCATCACCCTCAGATGTGTTCTTGTCTTTGAATAGGATGCAGCAAAAAAAAAAAAAGAAAAAAAAAGGTGACCCCCAGCCCTGGGGATTCCTAATTCATGACAAAAGTTCCTTATAGTACTAAATAGAAGGGTGAAGTAGTCTGAAATCTGCATGACATTAGTCAAAAGAACAGCATTATTTGTCAATACTCATGCATGGACCCCATGTTGATTTAGACATGTAAAGGTTGTTAAATTTCAATTATCATATTGTTAAATTATTTACAATTCAAAATACTAAACTGGCTCAAAGCCAGAATAATACAAAAAAAAAACAACCATAAATTTTCAATAAGATAAAGGATTTGTATTATTCAATGTGCTATTTATTTTAATTTGAATCTATCTTTTATTCATTATACTTCCTCAGGATGTACTGCTAAAATAACACAATTTTTCAAATGAACCATGCAAAAAATCTTTGTTGTATAATAATTTATTGAAATCTTTAATATTTAGAATAATACTATGATAGTTTAATTGGAGTCTTTTAATGAAAATTTTAGTAGAAAATATATTTGTAACAGTATTTTTTGGAAGAAGTGGTTATGAAAAACTCAGGCAAGGTGAAGGTTATAATTTTTGTTGAGGAATTTATGTTTATTAAATTAGACCATTTTGGAATAACTCAAGAGTGTATATAAGCTGATAAGAAAGAAATTCAAGACAATTTTGTCTGTTACTTAACAACTTTTATTCTATGTATAAATTAAACAAGAAGGAAGATAAAAAAAAAAAGAAAATGATATATAGAAAAATATATATAGAATGTATATAGAAAATTTTTTATGGTATGAATGTATTTACTCAATCACTCACCCATGAGCAGGATGTAAAAAAAGCTCAATTTTTAAGCAGAGTACAAATGGTTTGAATTCATAGTTTTCCATCTCCCAGACTGGTTGTTATAACAAGGTTAAAGAGCCCATTCTGCCCTACTACTTACCTATAGCTAGTGGGATAATAGTCGGATCCATACCTTTCCAAAGGGTATTAACACAATGTGAAATGCAAACAGACTTGTTCAGGATCTGAATTAAAGTCAGTGTGTCTATTTCCTATGTTGGTAACTGCTACAACACAAATGCCTTCTTATGGTATGTATGTGAAATGGGAAATTACTATTAATATAATTACCTTCTTAAAAAGATTTACTTATTGTTGTTAGTGGTGGGGATGATAGAATGAAATGTGTGTATATGGGAAAGTTCTTTTATGATGCATGTTCATGAAATTACTATAAAGAAATGACGGTGTTGTGTAATCTAAAATGCTATTACTTACTTAAGAATTGTCCTTTGCTTATATTTGAGATAGAAATATTTGTAATATGTGAAAGATTTTTGTATTGCATATTGTATTGAATAGTGTGTAATATGTAATTGGCCAATAGCAGAATTACCAAGCCTCTGGCAGATGTTCTTGTTGCTCCCACATACTGTCTGAAAAAAGTGAATTGTCTTTGCATCTTTACTTGAATACCAAGATGTGTCACTATAGCAATGAATGATATTGCCTCCTACTGGTTGTGTGAAGTGTCTTTTGTAAACAAGGAAGGTAATCCAACACTACCAAAATGCTTAAAGTGGCCAACTTCAAATTATAAATATTATACTAAGTTGAGTCAAAAGTTTTGCTATATTTTTGTTATGTTAGTTACAGTTTAGCAGTTCTGGATGTTTTTGCTGAGGTTGTGAAGATAATAAACTGCAATGGACATAAGATATTGAGCTCACATGATACTCTCTCCAAGTGCTACACACTAAATTTGCCTCAATAGCTTGGAAAAAAGCCTCAGAATCCATGGATTTTGGCCAACCTGATCTTGCCTGATAAATGACTTTCTTGCAGCCCAAACAAAATTTCTTGAACCATCTGGTTACTATACAGTGATAAGCTGTTTTTCTCTTTTCACACAGCAAAAGTTTATGGTTGCTTCTCCTGCACTATATCTTAATTCAAACTTATAAAGCATAAGTTCCTGAATTAGATTACATTGACTGTTCATCTGTGCTTCTTTCAAATCACACACAATGAAGCAGTACTCAACATGTCAGTACAGCAACCATCAAAATATTACCAACCACAGTAAGTAGGTTCACAAGGGTTACAGTTATTATTGTAGGAAACAGATTTGGTGAACCAATTTTATATGTACACAAGGGTAATGAAGAAAATTGATTTGGTGAACAAATTTGGTAGGTGCACAAGGGTAACAGTTTTATTGTTGAAAATTGATTTGGTGAACCAATTTTATTGGTCCATAAGGGTAACACATTATTGTAGAAAATGGATTGTGTGAACGAATGTTATAGGTGCACAAGGGTAACAGTTTTTATCGGAGGAAATGAAATCTTTGAGCCAATTTCATGGGTGGAGAAAGGTAAAAAATTAAAAAATAACCAATTTTGTAGGTGGACAATGGTGATAGTTCGTATTCTAGGAAATGGATCTAGTGAACCAATTTTGTAGGTACACTATTGTAACAGTTCTTATGGTATGAAAAGAATTTGGTGAACTAATTTTATAGGTGCACAAGGGTTACAGTTATTATTGTAGGAAATAGATTGCGTGAATGAATTTTATAGGTGCACAAGGGTAACAGTTATTATTGTAGGAAATGGATTGTGTGAACCAATTGTATAGGTGCATAAGGGTAACAGTTATTATTGTAGGAAATGAAATTCTTGAGCCAATTTTGTGGGTTGACAAAGGTAACAAATATTATTGTAGAAAATGGATCTGCTTAACCAATTTTGTAGGTGGACAATGGAGATAGTTCTTATTGTAGGAAATGGATCTGGTGAACCAATTTTGTAGGTGCACAAGGGTAACAGTTATTATTGTCATCATCATCATCATGTTGCACTATCAGCATGGATATTCCTGACCCTCTAGTGCCACGGCTCCCTATCGTCCATTGCTTTTGGCAGATTCTCATAGCTACATCCCATATCAGTACAGAGCTTCTGTATGTAGGCTCGAGCTGGTTGTCCTGCCTTTGCTCGTCCATGGAAACGTGTCCACAGGAGTACATCCCTAATGAGCTCATCCCTACTTCTGTAGCAGTGTCCCACATGTCCGGTTCGTCTAATTTTGATAGTTTTTGTTATGGGTGGTAGGTAGCCGTATAGCTGTTGCTTAGTCGGGTGCTGTCTCCAGGACATGATCAATATTGCTCTCAGCATTCTTGTGTAATTGCCGTCAAGCGTTTTCTCCATTCATTTAGTTAGCGTCCATGTGATTTATCCATATAGCAGTATTGACATGATTGCTGCTTGGAAGAAACTGCACTTCATTTAATTGGTCAGGTCTGACTTCTATATGACTGAGAGCCTATCTCTAGCTGTACATGCCTTTGCTAGTCTCTTGTTGATGTCTGTCTAGGTTGATGAGAAACTGCTCCCTAGGTAGGTGAATTTGTCAACTAGTTTCAGACTGCTACCATTTAGTGTGGATATGTCGCCTTGTTTGATTAAAGTACATAAATTCCGCCTTGTGTGCATTGACATGGAGGCCAATGCCTGCAGTAGCTTGTTCCAGACTATGCTGTAGGGTTTGGGCTTGGGCAGGTGCATTTAGCAGAAGTTCTATATCATCGGCATAGTCAGCATTGGTAATTGTTTTTGTGGGGTATCTTCTGCATCTTTCTTTTGTTAGCTTGAAACCGTTTTCCTTGATTTTATCAATAGATGTTCTAAGTACGTAGTCTAGACAGATGATGAATAGGTATGGGGCTAGTGTGTCTCCTTGTAGTACTCCTGCTACTATGTTGAAGTAGTCTGTGTCTCCATCCGGAGAACGGACATTCATTTTGGTGTTTCTATAGAGCATCATTATGGCTGCAATGGTTTCTTTTGGTAGGCCGTAGGCGAGAAGAAATTGCTCCATCTTACCTCTGTGAATGGAGTCAAAAGCCTTAGTAAACTCAACAAATAATATTGTTGCCAGTAGGTTTTTTGAGCGTACACCTTCAAGAATTCAACAGATAGTCAAAATTTGTGTGGTCGTGGATCTATTTCTCTGGAAGCCATTTTGGTTCTACCTAAGTATGTTGTTGATATTTACCTAACCCCTCCACTCGGGCAAGATATGACACAAGGTCAATTTTTTTTTTTAAGCGAAGTTTAACAGGTTTAAATTCAGAGTTTTCCTTCTCCTAGACTAGTTGCCTCACCAAGGCTGAAGAACCAAGTCAGTCCTACTATTTACCCATAGCTGGAGGGAGAATAATTGGATTCCTACCTTTCCCAAGGGTATTAGTGCTACATGAAATGCAATCAGTCTTGGCCAGGATATGAACTTGTGTTGCTGTGTCCATTTACTACAACGATAACCATGACACCACAGGCACCTCATACCTAAGTATGTTATTGTCAATTTTGGGTTCACGGATTTGATGAACCAATTTTAAAAGTGCCACAAGGGTAAAAATTATTATTGTAGGAAATTGATTCGGTGAACCAATTTTATAGGTGCACAAGGGTAAAAGGTCTTTCTGTAGGAATTGGATCTGGTGAACCAATTTTGTAGGTGCAAAAGGGTAACAGCTATTTTTGTAGGAAACGAATTTGGTGAACCAATTCTGTAGGGTTACAAGGGTACCATTCATTACAAGCTTTTATCATAGTAAATGGATTTGATGAACCAATTTTGTAGGTGCACAAAGAGAACAGTTATTATCGTAGGAAACGGATTTGGTGAACAAATTTTATAGGTGCAAAAGGATAACAGCTATTATTGTTGGAAAAGGATTTGGTGAACCAATTGTATAGGTGCACAAGGGCAACAGTTAATATTGTAGGAAATAGATTTGGTAAACTAATTTTTAAGTGCACAAGGGTAACAGCCAGTATTGTGGGAAAAGGATTTGGTGAACCAATTGTATAGGTGCACAAGGGTAAGAGCTATTATTGTTGGAAAAGGATTTGGTGAACCAATTTTATAGGTGCACAAGGGTAACAGTTATTATTGTGTGAAACGGATTTAGTGTACCAATTTTATAGGTGCAAAAGCATAGCAGTTATTATAGTGGGAAACGGATTTGGTGTACCAATTTCATAGGTGCAGAAGGGTAATATCTATTATTAAAGGAAATGGATTTGGTGAACCAATTGTATAGGTGCACAAGGGTAACAGTTATTATTGTGGGAAATGGATTTGGTGAACCAATTGTGTAGGTGCACAAGGGTAACCGTTATTATTGTGGGAAACGGATTTGGTGAACAAATTTTATAGGTGCACAAGGGTAACAGTTATTATTGTGGGAAATGGATTTGGTGAACCAATTTTATAGGTGCACAAGGGTTACAGTTATTATTGTGGGAAAAGGATTTGGTGAACCAATTGTATAGGTGTACAAGCATAGCAGCTATTATTGTGGGAAACGGATTTGGTGTACCAATTTTATAGGTGCACAAGGGTAACAGTTACTATTGTGGGAAACGGATTTGGTGTACCAATTTCATAGGTGCACAAGGGTAATAACTATTATTAAAGGAAATGGATTTGGTGAACCAATTGTATAGGTGCACAAGGGTAACAGTTATTATTGTGGGAAACGGATTTGGTGTACCAATTTAATAGGTGCACAAGGGTAACAGTTATTATTTGGGAAATGGATTTGGTGAACCAATTGTATAGGTGCACAAGCATAGCAGTTATTATTGTGGGAAACGGATTTGGTGTACCAATTTCATAGGTGCAGAAGGGTAATATCTATTATTAAAGGAAATGGATTTGGTGAACCAATTGTATAGGTGCACAAGGGTAACAGTTATTGTTGTGGGAAACGGATTTGGTGTACCAATTTTATAGGTGCACAAGGGTAACAGTTATTATTGTGGGAAATGGATTTGGTGTACCAATGTTATAGGTGCACAAGGGTAACAGTTATTATTGTTAAAAACGGATTTGGTGAACCAATTTTATAGGTGCACAAGGGTTACAGTTATTATTGTGCGAAATGGATTTGGTGAACCAATTGTATATGCACAAGCATAGCAGTTTTTATTGTGGGAAACGTATTTGGTGTACCAATGTTATAGGTGCACAAGGGTAACAGTTATTATTGTGGGAAATGGATTTGGTGAACAAATTTTATAGGTGCACAAGGGTAACAGTTATTATTGTGGGAAACGGTTTTAGTGTACCAATTTTATAGGTGCAAAAGCATAACATTTATTATTGTGGGAAACGGATTTGGTGACCAAATTGTATAGGTGCACAAGCATATATTACAAGGGTAATATCTATTATTAAAGGAAATGGATTTGGTGAACCAATTGTATAGGTGTACAAGGGTAACAGTTATTATTGTGGAAAACGGATTTCGTGTACCAATTTTATAGGTGCACAAGGGTAACAGTTATTATTTGGGAAATGGATTTGGTGAACCAATTGTATAGGTGCACAAGCATAGCAGTTATTATTGTGGGAAACGGATTTGGTGTACCAATTTCATGGGTGCAGAAGGGTAATATCTATTATTAAAGGAAATGGATTTGGTGAACCAATTGTATAGGTGCACAAGGGTAACAGTTATTATTGTGGGAAACGGATTTGGTGTAGCAATTTTATAGGTGCACAAGGGTAACAGTTATTATTGTGGGAAACGCATTTGGTGTACCAATTTTATAGGTGCACAAGGGTAATATCTATAATTGAAGAAAAAGGATTTGGTGTACCAATTGTATTATTACACAAAAGTAACAGTTATTGTTGTGGGAAACGGATTTGGTGAACCAATTGTATTGGTGCACAAGGGTAACTGTTATTATTGTGGGAAATGGATTTGGTGTACCAATTTTATAGATGCACAAGGGTAATATCTATTATTGAAGGAAATGGATTTGGTGATCCAATTGTATAGGTTCACAAGGGTAATATTTATTATTGTGGGAAATGGATTTGGTGAACCAATTGTATAGGTGCACAAGGGTAACAGTTATTATTGTGGGAAATGGATTTGGTGTACCAATTTTATAGGGGCACAAGGGTTACAGTTATTATTGTGGGAAATGGATTTGGTGAACCAATTGTATAGGTGTACAAGCATAGCAGTTATTATTTGGGAAACGGATTTAGTGTACCAATTTTATAGGTGCACAAGGGTAATATCTATTATTGAAGGAAATGGATTTGATGAACCAATTGTATAATTGCACAAGAGTAACAGTCACTATTGTGGGAAACGGATTTGGTGAACCAATTTTATAGGTGCACAAAGGTAACAGTTATTATTGTGGGAAACGGATTTGGTGTACCAATTTCATAGGTGCACAAGGGTAATATCTATTATTAAAGGAAATGGATTTGGTAAACAATTGTATAGGTGCACAAGGGTAACAGTTATTATTGTGGGAAACGGATTTGGTGTACCAATTTTATAGGTGCACAAAGGTAACAGTTATTATTTGGGAAATGGATTTGGTGAACCAATTGTATAGGTGCACAAGCATAGCAGTTATTATTGTGGGAAACGGATTTGGTGTACCAATTTCATAGGTGCAGAAGGGTAATATCTATTATTAAAGGAAATGGATTTGGTGAACCAATTGTATAGGTGCACAAGAGTAACAGTCACTATTGTGGGAAACGGATTTGGTGAACCAATTTTATAGGTGCACAAAGGTAACAGTTATTATTGTGGGAAACGGATTTGGTGTAGCAATTTCATAGGTGCACAAGGGTAATATATATTATTAAAGGAAATGGATTTGGTGAACCAATTGTATAGGTGCACAAGGGTAACAGTTTTTATTGTGGGAAACTTATATGGTGTACCAATTTTATAGGTGCACAAGGGTAACAGTTATTATTGTGGGAAACGGATTTGGTGTACTAATTTTATAGGTGCACAAGTGTAACAGTTATTATTGTGGGAAATGGATTTGGTGTACAAATTTCATAGGTGCACAAATGTAACAGTTATTGTTGTGGGAAACAGATTTGGTGTACCAATTTTATAGGTGCACAAGGGTAACAGTTATTACTGTGGGAAACGGATTTCGTGTACCAATATTATAGGTGCACAAGGGTAATATCTATTATTAAAGGAAATGGATTAGGTGAACCAATTGCATTGGTGCACAAGGGTAACAGTTATTATTGTGGGAAACGGATTTGGTGTACCAATTTTATAGGTGCACAAGGGTAATATCTATTATTGAAGGAAATGGATGTGGTGAACCAGTTGTATAGGTTCACGAGGGTAACGGTTATTATTGTGGGAAATGGATTTGGTGTACCAATTGTATAGGTGCACAAGGGTAACAGTTATTATTGTGGGAAATGGATTTGGTGAACAAATTTTATAGGTGCACAAGGGTAACAAACATTATTGTGGGAAATGGATTTGGTGAACCAATTTTATAGGTGCAAAAGGGTTACAGTTATTATTGAGGGAAATGGATTTGGTGAAACAATTGTATAGGTGTACAAGCGTAGCAGTTATTATTGTGGGAAAGGGATTTGGTGTACCAATTTTATAGATGCATAAGCATAACAGTTATTATTGTGGGAAACGGATTTAGTGTACCAATATTATAGGTGCACAATGGTAATATCTATTATTAAAGGAAATGGATTTGGTGAACCAATTTTATAGGTGCACAAGGGTAACAGTTATTATTTGGGAAATAGATTTGGTGAACCAATTTTATAGGTGCACAAGCATAGCATTTATTATTGTGGGAAACGGATTTGGAGTACCAATTTCATAGGTGCAGAAAGGTAATATCTATTATTAAAGGAAATGGATTTGGTGAACCAATTGTATAGGTGCACAAGGGTAACAGTTATTATTGTGGGAAACGGATTTGGTACCAATTTTATAGGTGCACAAGCATAACAGTTATTATTGTGGGAAACAGATTTGGTGCACCAATTTTATTAGTGCACAAGGGTAGCAGTTATTATTGTGGGAAATGTATTTGGTGAACAAATTTTATAGGTTCACAAGCATAACAGTTATTATTGTGGGAAACGGATTTGGTGTACCAATTTTATAGGTGCACAAGGGTAACAGTTATTATTGTTGGAAATGGATTTGTTGAACCAATTGTATAGGTGCACAAGGGTAACAGTTATTATTGTGGGAAACGGATTTGGTACCAATTTTATAGGTGCACAAGCATAACAGTTATTATTGTGGGAAACAGATTTGGTGCACCAATTGTATAGGTGCACAAGGGTAACAGTTATTATTGTGGGAAACGGATTTGGTGAACCAATTTTATAGGTGAACAAGGGTTACAGTTATTATTGTGGGAATGGATTTAGTGAACCAATTGTAGGGGTGCACAAGCATAGCAGTTATTGTTGTGGGAAACGTATTTGGTGTACCAATTTTATTAGTGCACAAGGGTAGCAGTTATTATTGTGGGAAATGTATTTGGTGAACAAATTTTATAGGTGCACAAGGGTAACAGTTATTGTTGTGGGAAATGGATTTGGTGTACCAATTTTATAGGTGCACAAGGGTAACAGTTATTATTGTGGGAAACAGATTTAGTGTACCAATTTTATAGGTGCACAAGGGTAATATCTATTATTGAAGGAAATGGATTTGGTGAACCAATTGTATAGGTGCACAAGAGTAACAGTAACTATTGTGGGAAAGGGATTTGGTGAACCAATTTTATAGGTGCTCAAAGGTAACAGTTGTCATTGTGGAAAACGGATTTGTTGTACCAATTTCATAGGTGCACAAGGGTAATATCTATTATTAAAGGAAAAGGATTTGGTAAACAATTGTATAGGTGCTCAAGGGTAACAGTTATTATTGTGGGAAACGGATTTGGTGTACCAATTTTATTGGTGCACAAGGGTGATAGTTATTATTTGGGAAATGGATTTGGTGAACCAATTCTATAGGTGCACAAGCATAGCAGTTATTATTGTGGGAAACGGATCTGGTGTACAGATTTTATTGGTGCACAAGGGTAACAGTTATTATTGTGGGAAATGTATTTGGTGAACCGATTGTATAGGTGCACAAGGGCAACAGTTATTATTGTGGGAAACGGATTTGGTGTGCCAATTTTATAGGTGCACAAGAGTAACAGTTATTATTGTGGGAAACGGATTTAATGTACCAATTTTATAGGTGCACAATTGTAACAGTTATTATTGTGGGAAATGGATTTGGTGTACAAATTTCATAGGTGCACAAATGTAACAGTTATTGTTGTGGGAAACAGATTTGGTGTACCAATTTTATAGGTGCACAAGGGTAACAGTTATTATTGTGGGAAATGGATTTGGTGAACCAATTTTATAGGTGCACAAGCATATCCCCTATTATTGTGGGAAACGGATTTGGTGTACCAATGTTATAGGTGCACAAGCATAACAGTTATTATTGTGGGAAACGGATTTCGTGTACCAATTTCATAGGTGCACAAGGGTAATATTTATTATTAAAGGAAATGGATTTGGTGAACCAATTGTATAGGAGCACAAGGGTAACAGTCATTATTGTGGGAAACGGATTTGGTGTACCAATTTTATAGGTGCACAAGGGTAACAGTTATTATTTGGGAAATGGATTTGGTGAACCAATTGTATAGGTGCACTAGCATAGCAGTTATTATTGTGGGAAACGGATTTGGTGTACAAATTTCATAGGTGCAGAAGGGTAATATCTATTATTGAAGGAAATGGATTTGGTGAACCAATTGTATAGGTGCACAAGAGTAACCGTCACTATTGTGGGAAACGGATTTGGTGAACCAATTTTATAGGTGCACAAACGTAACACTTCTTATTGTGGAAAACGGATTTGGTGTACCAATTTCATAGGTGCAAAAGGGTAATATCTATTATTAAAGGAAATGGATTTGGTAAACAATTGTATAGGTGCACAAGGCTAATAGTTATTATTGTGGGAAACGGATTTGGTGTACCAATTTTATTGGTGCACAAGGGTGACAGTTATTATTTGGGAAATGGATTTGGTGAACCAATTCTATAGGTGCACAAGCATAGCAGTTATTATCGTGGGAAACGGATTTGGTGTACCAATTTTATAGGTGCACAAGGGTAAAAGTTATTATTGTGGGAAATGGATTTGGTGAACAAATTTTATAGGTGCACAAGGGTAACAGTTATTGTTGTGGGAAACGGATTTGGTGTACCAATTTTATAGGTGCACAAGGGTAACAGTTATTATTGTGGGAAACGGATTTGGTGTACCAATTTTATAGGTGCACAAGCATAACAGTTATTATTGTGGGAAACAGATTTGATGTACCAATTTCATAGGTGCAAAAGGGTAATATCTATTATTAAAGGAAATGGATTTGGTTAACCAATTGTATAGGTGCACAAGGGTAACAGTTATTATTGTGGAAAACGGATTTGGTGTACCAATTTTATAGGTGCACAAGGGTAACAGTTATTATTTGGGGAATGGATTTGGTGAACCAATTGTATAGGTGTACAAGCATAGCAGTTATTATTGTGGGAAACGGATTTATGTACCAATTTTATAGGTGCACAAGGGTAACAGCTATAATTGTGGGAAAGGGATTTGGTGTACCAATTTTATAGATGCATAAGCATAACAGTTATTATTGTGGGAAACGGATTTAGTGTACCAATTTCATAGGTGCACAAGGGTAATATCTATTATTGAAGGAAATGAATTTGGTGAACCAATTCTATAGGTGCACAAGAGTAACAGTCACTATTGTGGGAATCGGATTTGGTGAACCAATTTTATAGGTGCACAAAGGTAACAGTTATTATTGTAGGAAACGGATTTGGTGTACCAATTTCATAGGTGCACAAGGGTAATATCTATTATTAAAGGAAATGGAATTGGTAAACAATTGTATAGGTGCACAAGGGTAACAGTTATTATTGTGGGAAATGGATTTGGTGAACATATTTTATAGGTGCACAAGGGTAACAGTTATTATTGTGGGAAATGGATTTGGTGTACCAATTTTATAGATGCAGAAGCATAACAGTTATTATTGTGGGAAACGGATTTAGTGGACCAATTTTATAGTTGCACAAGGGTAATATCTATTATTGAAAGAAATCGATTTGGTGAACCAATTGTATAGGTGCACAAGAGTAACAGTCACTATTGTGTGAAACGGATTTGGTGTACCAATTTTATAGGTGCACAAGGGTAACAGTTATTATTGTGGGAAATGGATTTGGTGAACAAATTTTATAGGTGCACAAGGGTAACAGTTATTGTTGTGGGAAACGGATTTGGTGTATCAATTTTTTAGGTGCACAAGGGTAACAGTTATTATTGTGGGAAACGGATTTGGTGTACCAATTTTATAGGTGCACAAGCATAACAGTTATTATTGTGGGAAAAAGATTTGGTGTACCAATTTCATAGGTGCAAAAGGGTAATATCTATTATTAAAGGAAATGGATTTGGTTAACCAATTGAATAGGTGCACAAGGGTAACAGTTATTATTGTGGAAAACGGATTTGGTGTACCAATTTTATAGGGGCACAAGGGTAACAGTTATTATTTGGGGAATGGATTTGGTGAACCAATTGTATAGGTGTACAAGAATAGCAGTTATTATTGTGGGAAACGGATTTATGTACCAATTTTATAGGTGCACAAGGGTAACAGTTATTATTGTGGGAAAGGGATTTGGTGTACCAATTTTATAGATGCATAAGCATAACAGTTATTATTGTGGGAAACGGATTTGGTGTACCAATTTCATAGGTGCACAAGGGTAATATCTATTATTAAAGGAAATGGAATTGGTAAACAATTGTATAGGTGCACAAGGGTAACAGTTATTATTGTGGGAAATGGATTTGGTGTACCAATTTTATAGATGCATAAGCATAACAGTTATTATTGTGGGAAACGGATTTAGTGGACCAATTTTATAGTTGCACAAGGGTAATATCTATTATTGAAGGAAATCGATTTGGTGAACCAATTGTATAGGTGCACAAGAGTAACAGTCACTATTGTGTGAAACGGATTTGGTGTACCAATTTTATAGGTGCACAAGGGTAACAGTTATTATTTGGGAAATGGATTTGGTGAACCAATTGTATAGGTACACAAGCATAGCAGTTATTATTGTGGGAAACGGATTTGGTGTACCAATTTCATAGGTGCAGAAGGGTAATATCTATTATTAAAGGAAATGGATTTGGTGAACCAATTGTATAGGTGCACAAGGGTAGCAGTTATTATTGTGGGAAACGGATTTGATGTACCAATTTTATAGGTGCACAAGGGTAACAGTTATTATTGTGGGAAACGGATTTGGTGTACAAATTTCATAGGGGCACAAATGTAACAGTTATTGTTGTGGGAAACAGATTTGGTGTACCAATTTTATAGGTGCACAAGGGTAACAGTTATTATTGTGGGAAATGGATTTGTTGAACCAATTTTATAGGTGCACAAGCATAACAGTTATTATTGTGGGGAACGTATTTGGTGTACCAATTTTATAGGTGCACAAGGGTAACAGTTATTATTGTGGGAAATGGATTTGGTGAACAAATTTTATAGGTGCACAATTGTAACAGTTATTGTTGTGGGAAACGGATTTGGTGTACCAATTTTATAGGTGCACAAGGGTAACAGTTATTATTGTGGGAAACGGATTTAGTGTACCAATTTTATAGGTGCACAAGCATAGCAGTTATTATTGTGGGAAACAGATTTGGTGTACCAATTTCATAGGTGCAAAAGGGTAATATCTATTATTAAAGGAAATGGATTTGGTTAACCAATTGTATAGGTGCACAAGGGTAACAGTTATTATTGTGGAAAACGGATTTGGTGTACCAATTTTATAGGTGCACAAGGGTAACAGTTCTTATTTGGGGAATGGATTTGGTGAACCAATTGTATAGGTGCATAAGCATAACAGTTATTATTGTGGGAAACGGATTCAGTGTATCAATTTTATAGGTGCACAAGGGTAACAGTTATTATTGTGGGAAAGGGATTTGGTGTACCAATTTTATAGATGAATAAGCATAACAGTTATTATTGTGGGAAACGGATTTAGTGTACCAATTTTTTAGGTGCACAAGGGTAATATCTATTATTGAAGGAAATGAATTTGGTGAACCAATTCTATAGGTGCACAAGAGTAACAGTCACTATTGTGGGAATCGGATTTGGTGAACCAATTTTATAGGTGCACAAAGGTAACAGTTATTATTGTAGGAAACGGATTTGGTGTACCAATTTCATAGGTGCACAAGGGTAATATCTATTATTAAAGGAAATGGAATTGGTAAACAATTGTATAGGTGCACAAGGGTAACAGTTATTATTGTGGGAAATGGATTTGGTGAACATATTTTATAGGTGCACAAGGGTAACAGTTATTATTGTGGGAAATGGATTTGGTGTACCAATTTTATAGATGCAGAAGCATAACAGTTATTATTGTGGGAAACGGATTTAGTGGACCAATTTTATAGTTGCACAAGGGTAATATCTATTATTGAAAGAAATCGATTTGGTGAACCAATTGTATAGGTGCACAAGAGTAACAGTCACTATTGTGTGAAACGGATTTGGTGTACCAATTTTATAGGTGCACAAGGGTAACAGTTATTATTGTGGGAAATGGATTTGGTGAACAAATTTTATAGGTGCACAAGGGTAACAGTTATTGTTGTGGGAAACGGATTTGGTGTACCAATTTTTTAGGTGCACAAGGGTAACAGTTATTATTGTGGGAAACGGATTTGGTGTACCAATTTTATAGGTGCACAAGCATAACAGTTATTATTGTGGGAAAAAGATTTGGTGTACCAATTTCATAGGTGCAAAAGGGTAATATCTATTATTAAAGGAAATGGATTTGGTTAACCAATTGTATAGGTGCACAAGGGTAACAGTTATTATTGTGGAAAACGGATTTGGTGTACCAATTTTATAGGGGCACAAGGGTAACAGTTATTATTTGGGGAATGGATTTGGTGAACCAATTGTATAGGTGTACAAGAATAGCAGTTATTATTGTGGGAAACGGATTTATGTACCAATTTTATAGGTGCACAAGGGTAACAGTTATTATTGTGGGAAAGGGATTTGGTGTACCAATTTTATAGATGCATAAGCATAACAGTTATTATTGTGGGAAACGGATTTGGTGTACCAATTTCATAGGTGCACAAGGGTAATATCTATTATTAAAGGAAATGGAATTGGTAAACAATTGTATAGGTGCACAAGGGTAACAGTTATTATTGTGGGAAATGGATTTGGTGTACCAATTTTATAGATGCATAAGCATAACAGTTATTATTGTGGGAAACGGATTTAGTGGACCAATTTTATAGTTGCACAAGGGTAATATCTATTATTGAAGGAAATCGATTTGGTGAACCAATTGTATAGGTGCACAAGAGTAACAGTCACTATTGTGTGAAACGGATTTGGTGTACCAATTTTATAGGTGCACAAGGGTAACAGTTATTATTTGGGAAATGGATTTGGTGAACCAATTGTATAGGTACACAAGCATAGCAGTTATTATTGTGGGAAACGGATTTGGTGTACCAATTTCATAGGTGCAGAAGGGTAATATCTATTATTAAAGGAAATGGATTTGGTGAACCAATTGTATAGGTGCACAAGGGTAGCAGTTATTATTGTGGGAAACGGATTTGATGTACCAATTTTATAGGTGCACAAGGGTAACAGTTATTATTGTGGGAAACGGATTTGGTGTACAAATTTCATAGGGGCACAAATGTAACAGTTATTGTTGTGGGAAACAGATTTGGTGTACCAATTTTATAGGTGCACAAGGGTAACAGTTATTATTGTGGGAAATGGATTTGTTGAACCAATTTTATAGGTGCACAAGCATAACAGTTATTATTGTGGGGAACGTATTTGGTGTACCAATTTTATAGGTGCACAAGGGTAACAGTTATTATTGTGGGAAATGGATTTGGTGAACAAATTTTATAGGTGCACAATTGTAACAGTTATTGTTGTGGGAAACGGATTTGGTGTACCAATTTTATAGGTGCACAAGGGTAACAGTTATTATTGTGGGAAACGGATTTAGTGTACCAATTTTATAGGTGCACAAGCATAGCAGTTATTATTGTGGGAAACAGATTTGGTGTACCAATTTCATAGGTGCAAAAGGGTAATATCTATTATTAAAGGAAATGGATTTGGTTAACCAATTGTATAGGTGCACAAGGGTAACAGTTATTATTGTGGAAAACGGATTTGGTGTACCAATTTTATAGGTGCACAAGGGTAACAGTTCTTATTTGGGGAATGGATTTGGTGAACCAATTGTATAGGTGCATAAGCATAACAGTTATTATTGTGGGAAACGGATTCAGTGTACCAATTTTATAGGTGCACAAGGGTAACAGTTATTATTGTGGGAAAGGGATTTGGTGTACCAATTTTATAGATGAATAAGCATAACAGTTATTATTGTGGGAAACGGATTTAGTGTACCAATTTTTTAGGTGCACAAGGGTAATATCTATTATTGAAGGAAATCGATTTGGTGAACCAATTGTATTGGTGCACAAGAGTAACAGTCACTGTTGTGGGAAACGGATTTGGTGTACCAATTTTATAGGTGCACAAGGGTAACTGTTATTATTGTGGGAAACGGATTTGGTGTACCAATTTTATAGGTGCACAAGGGTAATACCTATTATTAAAGGAAATGGATTTGGTGAACCAATTGTATAGGTGCACAAGGGTAACAGTTATTATTGTGGGAAACGGATTTGGTGTACCAATTTTATAGGTGCACAAGGGTAACAGTTATTTTTTGGGAAATGGATTTGGTGAACCAATTGTATAGGTGCACAAGCATAGCAGTTATTATTGTGGGAAACGTATTTGGTGTACCAATTTCATAGGTGCACAAGGGTAATATCTATTATTAAAGGAAATGGATTTGGTGAACCAATTGTATAGGTGCACAAGGGTAACAGTTATTATTGTGGGAAACGGATTTGGTGTACCAATTTTATAGGTGCACAAGGGTAATATCTATTATTAAAGGAAATGGATTTGGTGAACCAATTGTATAGGTGCACAAGGGTAACAGTTATTAATGTGGGAAACGGATTTCGTGTACCAATTTTATAGGTGCACAAGGGTAACAGTTATTATTGTGGTAAACGGATTTAGTGTACCAATTTTATAGGTGCACAAGCATAACAGTTAATATTGTGGGAAACGGATTTGGTGTACCAATTTCACAGGTGCACAAGGGTAATATCTATTATTAAAGGAAATGGATTTGGTGAACCAATTGTATAGGTGCACAAGGGTAACAGTTATTATTGTGGGAAACGGATTTGGTGTACCAATTTTATAGGTGCACAAGGGTAACAGTTATTATTTGGGAAATGGATTTGGTGAACCAATTGTATAGGTGCACAAGCATAGCAGTTATTATTGTGGGAAATGGATTTGGTGTACCAATTTCATAGGTGCACAAGGGTAATATCTATTATTAAAGGAAATGGATTTGGTGAACCAATTGTATAGGTGCACAAGGGTAACGGTTATTATTGTGGGAAACGGATTTGGTGTACCAATTTTATAGGTGCACAAGGGTAACAGTTATTATTGTGGGAAACGGATTTGGTGAACCAATTTTATAGGTGCACAAGGGTAATATCTATTATTGAAGGAAATGGATTTGGTGTACCAATTGTATAGGTTCACAAGGGTAACAGTTATTATTGTGGGAAATGGATTTGGTGAACCAATTGTATAGGTGCACAAGGGTAACAGTTATTATTGTGGGAAATGGATTTGGTGAACAAATTTTATAGGTGCACACGCATAACAGTTATTATTGTGGGAAACGGATTTGGTGTACCAATGTTATAGGTGCACAAGAGTAACAGTTATTATTGTGGGAAACGGATTTGGTGAACCAATTTTATAGGTGCACAAGGGTTACAGTTATTGTTGTGGGAATGGATTTGGTGAACCAATTGTAGGGGTGCACAAGCATAGCAGTTATTATTGTGGGAAACGTATTTGGTGTACCAATTTTATAGGTGCACAAAGGCAACAGTTATTATTGTGGGAAATGGATTTGGTGAACAAATTTTATAGGTGCACAAGGGTAACAGTTATTGTTGTGGGAAACGGATTTGGTGTAAAAATTTTATAGGTGCACATGGGTTACAGTTATTCTTGTGGGAAACGGATTTAGTGTACCAATTTTATAGGTGCACAAGCATAACAGTTATTATTGTGGGAAACGGATTTGGTGTACCTATTTCACAGGTGCACAAGGGTAATATCTATTATTAAAGGAAATGGATTTGGTGAACCAATTGTATAGGTGCACAAGGGTAACAGTTATTATTGTGGGAAACGGATTTGGTGTACCAATTTCATAGGTGCACAAGGGTAACAGTTATTATTGTGGGAAACGGATTTGGTGAACCAATTTTATAGGTGCACAAGGGTAATATCTATTATTGAATGAAATGGATTTGGTGAACCAATTGTATAGGTTCACAAGGGTAACAGTTATTATTGTGGGAAATGGATTTGGTGAACCAATTGTATAGGTGCAGAAGGGTAACAGTTATTATTGTGGGAAATAGATTTGGTGAACCAATTGTATAGGTGCACAAGGGTTACAGTTATTATTGTGGGAAATGGATTTGGTGAACCAATTGTATAGGTGTACAAGCATAGCAGTTATTATTGTGGGAAACGGATTTGGTGTACCAATTTTATAGGTGCAAAAGGGTAACAGTTATTATTGTGGGAAAGGGATTTGGTGTACCAATTTTATAGATGCATAAGCATAACAGTTATTATTGTGGGAAACGGATTTAGTGTACCAATTCTATAGATGCACAAGGGTAATATCTATTATTGAAGGAAATGGATTTGGTGAACCAATTCTGTAGGTGCACAAGAGTAACAGTCACTATTGTGGGAAACGGATTTGGTGAACCAATTTTATAGGTGCACAAAGGTAACAGTTATTATTGTGGGAAACGGATTTGGTGAACCAATTTTATAGGTGCACAAAGGTAACAGTTACTATTGTGGGAAACGGATTTGGCGAACCAATTTTATATGTGCACAAAGGTAACAGTTATTATTGTGGGAAACGGATTTGGTGTACCAATTTTATAGGTGCACAAGGGTAACAGTTATTATTGTGGGAAACGGATTTAGTGTACCAATTTTATAGGTGCACGAGGGTAATATCTATTATTGAAGGAAATGGATTTGGTGAACCAATTTTATAGGTTCACAAGGGTAACAGTTATTATTGTTGGAAACGGATTTGGGGAACCTGTTATGTACATGCACAAGGTTTATAATTTTTATTGTAGGATAAGAATTTTTTGGACTGATTTCACACCCTGGATAAGGCTATTTATATTTTCTTTTTCTTTAATTTCCTTGGAAGACGTAGAAATCTTTTTCTTTTACGACC
The DNA here is from genome assembly GCA_963585895.1 of Sepioteuthis lessoniana. NCBI lineage: Eukaryota > Metazoa > Mollusca > Cephalopoda > Myopsida > Loliginidae > Sepioteuthis > Sepioteuthis lessoniana. The sequence continues at coordinate 101,433 of CAUZXS010004493.1, forward strand.
AGCGATGGATAAAATAGTAAAATAAACTTTCTGCTCGATCTTTGGCATATCAACAAATATAGAAGGAAAACTTTGAATTCAAACCAGCTGTATAAGTTAGGTCAGGGATTATTCCTTGCTACTGTTACTATGTAACCCAATTCAATGGGTCATATATTACTTGCAGAGGAGATTGGCACCACCAAGTAACCCACCCATTTTCCAGAAAGATGCCATGAAGAGAAATTACTCAATATGGCATCCCAATTGCATAAATAAGGTTATACAATAGATAGATGTATGTAATATTGTGATGTAATAAGATTTTTTTCTATTTTTGGCCATACTACTAGAAATCATTGATATGACATTAAATAAAGAAACCTAAACTAATTGAAATAATGTCAAGAGTTAAGTAACTAAATTCTTTAGAATCAATAATAATCCATTCATAATATGTCAGGAGTTCATAAAGAAATAATTTGCGAAACTGTATCCAAATATCAGGTTGTCACCAATTATTAGAGGAATTTTAGTTGGAAAAATGTTGTTTCCTCTCAAGAATAAATACAAGAATAATTACATACAATTAACTACAACACATTTTACTGTCTGAGTAAACTTTATAGAAAGAATACAAAAAAATGAATCAAGGTGGGTATGCAGAAATGCCCTCATTGTATGAAAATATATAAATAGTCAAAAGTTAAAGATATGTCTTATACATGAATGCATATTATTCAGGACTAATTGTCTTACTTCTTGTCCCACTGTATATTAAAGTTATGCCTCATAAAGCTGAAGTGAGTTAAGAGACAGACTGTATATTCAAGTGATGCCTCATAAAGCTGAAGTGTGCTGAGAGAGAGAGAGACTGTATATTCAAGTGATGCCCCATAAAGCATTTGTGTGCTGAGAGAGAGAGAGAGACTGTATATTCAAGTGATGCCCCATAAAGCTGATGTGTGCTGAGAGAGAGAGAGAGACTGTATATTCAAGTGATGCCCCATAAAGCTGATGTGTGCTGAGAGAGAGAGAGACTGTATATTCAAGTGTTGCCCCATAAAGCTGATGTGTGCTGAGAGAGAGTCTGTATATTCAAGTGATGCCCCATAAAGCTGAACAGGGCTCAGAGAGAGTCTGTATATTCAAGAGATGCCCCATAAAGCTGAAGTGTGCTGAGAGAGAGACTGTATATTCAAGTGATGCCCCATAAAGCTGATGCGTGCTGAGAGAGAGAGAGACTGTATATTCAAGTGATGCCCCATAAAGCTGAACAGTGCTCAGAGAGAGTCTGTATATTCAAGAGATGCCCCATAAAGCTGAAGTGTGCTGAGAGAGAGACTGTATATTCAAGTGATCCCTCATAAAACGGAAGTATGCTGATAAATAACAAGGAATATTTACCATAGCTTAACACTCATACCTGGTGATGGTTAAGAGAATTAGAATAATCTACCCTTGTGGATTAAATAAAGGGTTTGATTCAAAATTCCATGTAGACTCCCAAGTTCAATAAAAAAAAACATCTGAAGAAGGCTGAAGGACACATCGGCTTTAACATAATGAATATAACAATAAATATAAAGACAATATTCCGAATATTCTAAATGATAAAAATTATCAAGATTCATCTCAGAAATTTACACAAACAATTATGTACAATTAACTACAATATATTATATTGTCTGAACAAACTAAATAGAAATAATACAAGAGAAGTAAATGGATATGTGTATCTAGAAATATTTTTATTGCAAATATGTGTATGTAAAGTTCTAAGAGAAATAAAAGTTTGTGAGAGACTTACATATTTGAGATGAGTTCTTTAGCTGTTGGGTGTATGGAATTATCAAATATACCTGTGTGAGGGCAAGTAAGCTAAGGGCACTGTATACTGTTTACAATTCTGTGGTTGTGTTCACTGCAATATGAGGTTTTATGGGAATGAAAATCTCCCTCGGAAGGGAATGAGCCATATCTTGTTTCTAAGATATCCTGTGAATAAAGAGAAAATAAGATTTTCATGTCTTCTTCTTATATATTACTTTAGCAATTCTATCAAACAGTCATTAACAGAAATATTTTGATAGACAAGGATGGTAATTCCCCAAGTTTGAGAAAATATAGCCCCCCCCCCAATTGTTATGGTACATTTTTAATACTCCAAGAGACAGTTGGATGTTGAGCACTGAACTGTATGAGAATTGCTCCATTGGTGCTAAACTATTTGTTGTTTGCCCAGACTCGTAATTATTATTCCACTGATGGTAGTGTCTAGAATAAGGAGTTTAGTTTTTTTTAACAATATATCAATGCCTGATGAATTAATTAATGCCAAAATTTGACTTATTCATAAGTTTTTGATTACAACCTTTATGTTTTCAATGTTCCATCACAATTTTCTTTTAATTGCACTTTTTTATTTGACAACGATTATCATTTCTTTGCACAGTTATATGGTATCAAGTATTTCTATCTAATATTGATAATTTGTACACAGTTAAATAGTTTAAAGTAAATATTCCTATTTGATAATAATTATTTGTTTGTACATAGTTTCATATATTCCAATACAAATAGATTTTAAACAGACTTATTTGATGCATAGATGGGTCAGAGTAGACCTGGAAGTTATGTCAATGAGGGGTACTCTACACTCTTGAGAGCTTTAGAACTGGAACAACACCACTGGATGCAGTTTAGTGTCATACCAAGGTCACCTCTTTTTTATAGGGTTGGGTATTAACCCTCTGCAGAGGATACAGAACAGCCCAAAAAATAAGTAAATAATCATGAAATATTAGAGATTAGGAAATTATGATAATAAAGTTTTTGGTTGATTGGCTGGTTTTACAACATGTCAACTCTTGCTGGATTATTCTATGTTAAAGTCAGTTAAACAGTTATAGTCTCCAATTATATAGGGTACAAAAATCAATCTTTGTAATCATTTTAAACAGGTAAACATCTCATATGTAGTTGCAGTGTCAAAGTTTTAAGAGCTAATGTATATAGTTCAAAATCATTTTAAACATTGTCTCAAACACACCTATTTAACCCATAGATAGGACCCTAACAAGTACTACCACTCTGGGTCAGAGTGGACCTGGGAGTAATGGCAATGACATCACTCTCCCAAGATGTACCACCAGATGCTGTTAGTATATTTGAAACCCCAACGGCAGTACACATATTCTAAGCCCCTGCTGTTAAGATTTTTACAAATCTTAATTATATAATAACAGTAATAATGATATATATTTATATCATTATCTTCATGATCAAGGTATGCCAAAATCAGATTCCCTTGAAGCTCACCATCCATCCCTTTTGGTCATCACACTTGATAAATCCTCTAGATGGCATACACAGAACAGATGAATGTGTTTGCTAGTCAGCCAAGACTGGTGTGTCCAGGTGTAGTAGTCTAAAGGAGAACATTGCTTATGAGTTTAATTCTACTTCTCCAGTAGTGTCCAGTATGTCTTGCTTGCCTTTTTCCTTGATAGATTGTGAGATGAAGGTAATAGTGATATAACTGCTGTGCTTGTAAAGTACTGCTTCAAGGATTTGTTCAAAACAACCA